>JASTWF010000069.1:1456600-1489100 GCA_030390025.1 Squalus acanthias
CTCTCAGGTGGATGTAAAAGATTCCACGGCCACTATTGGAAGAAGAGCAGGGGAGTTCTCCCCAGTGTCTTGGAGCCAATATTTATCCCTCGACCAACATCGCTAAAAACCAAAAACGCGGCAGCCAATTTGCGCACAGCAAGCTCCCACAAACAGCAATGTGATAATGACCGGATCATCTGTTTTTTAGTGATGTTGATTGAGGGATAAATATTGGCCCCAGGACACCGGGGAGAACTCCCCCCTGCTCTTCTTCAAATAGTGGCCATGGGACCTTTTACATCCACCTGAGAGAGTGGGACGTCGGTGGAAGGTGCTGTAAAAATGCAAGTTCGTTCTCGGAGGGTGCCGTCTTTCGGACGAGTCGTTAACCCCGAGGCTCCGTCTGCCCCCCCTCGGGTGGGAGGTGAAAGATCCCACGGCTGCTATTTCGAAAAAGAGCCGGGGGGGGACTTCTGTCACTGGCCGAAACAGATGAACCGGTTGTTTAGCTCCTTTGCTGTTTGCGGGAGCTTGCTGTGCGCAAATTGGCCGGCGCGTTGCCGACTCTGCGGATGTGAGTCCTCTTCAAGAAGCACTTGGGTGGCCGTGACGTGCTGAGGGATGTTTTGAAAGGCGCTGTATGAACGGTGCGAGGTCTTTATCTGAGCGAAGCCAGTCGCTGATTCCTCGCCCCCCGTCTCCCCCCTCCAGGTTCTGTACGACGTGTGCGGGAAGGATATCACCACCAAGCTCATGCTGCCGACCGTCCTGCGGATGGCGGGCGACGCCGTGGCCAACGTACGTTTCAACGTAGCCAAGACACTGCAGAAGATTGGGCCCACCCTCGATCACAAGCAAGTCGAGTCTTCTTATCCGACCCAGTCCCGGGAGCCGGGCGAGGGGTTCGCGCCGAGCTTGGTGCGGCCAAAACCCCGCAGAGTTGGCGGCAGCGCAACCGCGGTTGGCCAAGCGCCGCACTATCGGAGGGGCCGTACTGAGGGAGCGCCGCACTGTGGGAGGGGCAGTACTGAGGGAGCGCCGCACTGTCGGAGGGGCAGTACTGAGGGAGCGCCGCACTGTCGGAGGGGCAGTACTGAGGGAGCGCCGCACTGTCGGAGGGGTAGTACTGAGGGAGCGCCGCACTGTCGGAGGGGCGGTACTGAGGGAGCGCCGCACTGTCGGAGGGGTAGTACTGAGGGAGCGCTGCACTGTCGGAGGGGCAGTACTGAGGGAGCACCGCACTCTCGGAGGGGCAGTACTGAGGGAGCGCCGCACTGTCGGAGGGGCAGTACTGAGGGAGCACCGCACTCTCGGAGGGGCAGTACTGAGGGAGCGCTGCACTGTCGGAGGGGCAGTACTGAGGGAGCGCCGCACTGTCGGAGGGGTAGTACTGAGGGAGCGCCGCACTGTCGGAGGGGCAGTACTGAGGGAGAGCCGCACTGTCGGAGGGGCGGTACTGAGGGAGTGCCGCACTGTCGGAGGGGCAGTACTGGGGGAGCGCCGCACTGTCGGAGGGGCGGTACTGAGGGAGCGCCGCACTGTCGGAGGGGCGGTACTGAGGGAGTGCCGCACTGTCGGAGGGGCAGTACTGAGGGAGCGCCGCACTGTCGGAGGGGCAGTACTGAGGGAGCGCCGCACTGTCGGAGGGGCAGTACTGAGGGAGCGCTGCACTGTCGGAGGGGCAGTACTGAGGGAGCGCCGCACTGTCGGAGGGGCAGTACTGAGGGAGCGCCGCACTGTCGGAGGGGCAGTACTGAGGGAGCGCCGCACTGTCGGAGGGGCAGTACTGAGGGAGCACCGCACTGTCGAAGGGGCAGTACAGAGGGAGCGCCGCACTGTGGGAGGGGCCGTCTTTCGGATGAGACGTTAAACCGAGGCCCCGTCTGCGCTCTCAGGTGGATGTAAAAGATTCCACGGCCACTATTGGAAGAAGAGCAGGGGAGTTCTCCCCAGTGTCTTGGAGCCAATATTTATCCCTCGACCAACATCGCTAAAAACCAAAAACGCGGCAGCCAATTTGCGCACAGCAAGCTCCCACAAACAGCAATGTGATAATGACCAGATCATCTGTTTTTTAGTGATGTTGGTTGAGGGATAAATATTTGCCCCAGGACACCGGGGAGAACTCCCCCCTGCTCTTCTTCCAATAGTGGCTGTGGGATCTTTTATGGCGTGTTGTAAAAGTCAATGAGCTCAGTGACAGTCTTACGCACCCGGTTGATTAATTTTTTTTCTCCCTCCTGTCCCGTCAGCCCGTTACATAACGACGTTAAGCCGGTGCTCGATAAACTAAGCCGTGACCAAGATGTGGATGTGAAGTATTTTGCTCAGGAAGCTTTGATTGGTAAGTGGTAAAGGAATTCATTTCCCCCCCCTGGCAATCAGGGACAGGGTGGAAGGATTGGGGAAGGTCAGTTGTGGTCCCAGTTGTGCGGGGGTAGAGATCAGTCCAGGTTTGCTGCTTCACATCACTGTATGGTAATCCTCTCCCCATCCCGCTTGATCCACACCCCATTCACTCCCTCCACCACCGGCGCACCGTGGCTGCAGTGTGTACCATCTACAAGATGCACTGCAGCAACTCGCCAAGGCTTCTTCGACAACTTGATGCGGAATCTGCTTGACATCCGAGTTGCCATGACAGCAGCGACTCCCACAAGCTTCTCCACCATCTACAAGGCACAAGTCAGGAGTGTGATGGAATACTCTCCACTTGCCTGGATGAGTGCAGCTCCAACAACACTCAAGAAGCTCGACACCATCCAGGACAAAGCAGCCCGCTTGACTGGCACCCCATCCACCACCTTAAACATTCACTCCCTCCACCACCGGCGCACCGTGGCTGCAGTGTGCACCATCTACAAGATGCACTGCAGCAACTTGCCAAGGCTTCTTCGGCAGCACCTCCCAAACCCGCGACCTCCACCACCTAGAAGGACAAGGGCAGCAGGCGCATGGGAACACCACCACCTCCAAGTTCCCCTCCAAGTCTCTCACACACCATCCTGACTTGGAAATATATCGGCCGATCCTTCATCATCGCTGGGTCAAAATCCTGGAACTCCCTCCCTAACAGCACTGTGGGAGCACCTTCACCACACGGACTGCAGCGGTTCAAGAAGGCGGCTCACCACCACCTTCTCAAGGGGCGACGAGGGATGGGCAATAAATGCCGGCCTTGTTGGCGACGCCCACATCCCCGGAACGAACAAAAAAACTTATTTGGATACCCAGTTATAAAGTGCGTGCGCACATTAGGTGAGCACTCGGGTCACTTCTGGCTTGCAATAATGGTCCTACTGTCTGGACTACGCCCACTGTCTAGATCCACGTATAACGTTCGGCCATTTGGGTGCGGGGTGGGTGGGAGGGTGACCAGCTCCCGTAGGACCGTACCCCAAAACCAGTCACCCATCACCTTCAGAAGAGGCGAGGGGTGAGAAAATTTGGAACGGAGAGGTGAGGGGAAATGGGAGAGAAGCATTGGAATGATGGGCTGTTATGACCTAGAGTCATAGCGGCACAGAAGGAGGCCATTCGGCCCATTGAGTCCGTGCCAGCTCTCTGCACAGCGATCCAGTCAGTCCCATTCCCCCCGCTCTATCCCCGTAGCCCTGCAAGTTTATTTCCTTCAAGTGCCTATCCAGTCTCCCCTTGAAAACATTGTGTGTCTCCGCTTCCACCACTTCCGTCGACAGCGAGTTCCAGGTCCTCACCACTCGCTGCGTAAAAAAGTTTTTCCTCACGTCCCCCCTGTATCTCTTGCCCATTGAAACTTATAAAATTCTAACAGGACTAGACGGACTAGACAGACTAGATGCAGGAAGGATGTTCCCGATGGTCGGGGAGTCCAGAACCAGGGGTCACAGTCTAAGGATAAGGGGCAAGCCATTTAGGACTGAGATGAGGAGGAATTTCTTCACCCAGAGAGTGGTGAACCTGTGGAATTCTCTACCACAGAAGGCAGTGGAGGCCAATTCATTAAATAGATTCAAGAAGGAGTTAGATATATTTCTTAAGGCTAAAGGGATCAAGGGATATGGGGAGAAAGCAGGGACAGGGTACTGAATTTGGATGATCAGCCATGACCTCATTAAATGGCGGAGCAGGCTCGAGGGGCCGAATGGCCTACTCCTGCTCCTATCTTCTATGTTTCTAAAACCTTAAATCTGTGTCCCCTAGTCCTTGTACCATCAACTAGTGGGAACAGCCTTTCCCCGTCTAGCCTATCCAAACCCGTCATAATCTTGTACACCTCTATCAAATCACCCCCCTTTGCTCTAATGAAAACATAGAAACATAGAAGATAGGAGCAGGAGTAGGCCATTCGGCCCCTCGAGCCTGCTCCGCCATTCGATGAGATCATGGCTGATCATCCAAATTCAGTACCCTGTCCCTGCCTTCTCCCCATATCCCTCGATACCTTTAGCCTTAAGAAATATATCTAACTCCTTCTTGAATATATTTACTGACTTGGCCTCAACTGCCTTCTGTGGTAGAGAATTCCACAGGTTCACCACTCTCTGGGTGAAGAAATTCCTCCTCATCTCTGTCCTAAATGGCTTACCGCTTATCTTTAGACTGTGACCTCTTGTTCTGGACTCACCCGCCATCGGGAACATCCTTCCTGCATCTAGTCTGTCTAGCCCTGTTAGAATTTTATAAGTTTCAATGAGATCTCCTCTCATTCTTCTAAACTCCAGCGGGTACAAGCCCAATCGACCCAATCTCTCCTCGTACGTCATTCCTGCCATCCCAGGTATAAGCCTGGTGAATCTTCGCTGCACTCCCTCCATGGCAAGAACATCCTTCCTCAGATAAGGCGACCAAAACTGCACACAATACTCAAGGTGTGGTCTCACCAAGGCCCTGTACAGCTGCAGCAAGACATCCTTGTTCCTGTACTCAAACCCTCTCGCTACGAAGGCCAACATACCATTTGCCTTCTTAACCGCCTGCTGTACCTGCATGCTTACCTTCAGCGACTGGTGCACAAGGACACCCAGGTCTCGTTGCACTTCCCCTTCTCCCAATCTATTGCCGTTCAGATAATCTGCCTTTCTGTTTTTGCCACCAAAGTGGATAACCTCGCATTTATCCACATTATACTGCATCTGCCATGCTTCTGCCCAATCACCCAACCTGTCCAAATTATACTGGAGTTTCTCGGCATCCTCCTCGCAGCACACACGCCCACCCAACTTTGTGTCATCTGCAAACTTGGAGATATTACATCTAGTTCCCTCGTCTAGATCATTAATATATACAGTGAATAGCTGGGGTCCTAGGACCGATCCCTGCGGAACCCCACTAGTCACTGCCTGCCACTCGGAAAAAGACCCGTTTATTCCAACTCTTTGCTTCCTGTCTGCCAACAAATCCAGCTTCTCCAACCTGTCCTTGTAGCTGAGATCCCCCATCCCCGGAACCATTCTGGTAAATCTCCTCTGCACCCTCTCAAGGACCTTCACATCCTTCCTAAAGTGTGGTGACCAGAACTGGACGCAATACTCCAGTTGTGGCCTAACCAGTGCTTTATAAAGGTTCAGCATAACTTCTCTACTTTTGTACTCAATGCCTCTATTTATGAAGCCCAAGATCCCATATGCTTTGCTAACCACACTCTCAATATGTCCCGCCACCTTCAGGAACCTATGCAAATTAACTCCCAGGTCCCTCTGTCCCTGCACACTCTTTAAAACTGTGCCATTAAGTGTATATTGCCTCTCCATGTTCCTTCTGCCAAAATGTATCACCTCACACTTCTCTGTATTAAATTCCATCTGCCACTTGTCTGCCCATTCTGCTAGCCTTTCTATGTCCTGTTGCAGTCGATTGGTATCATCCTCACTGTTTGCCACGCTCCCAAGTTTGGTGTCATCGGCAAATTTAGAAATTCTACTCTGTATTCCAATATCCAGGTCATTTATATATATATATATCAAAAAATATATAGAGCTCTTCCAGATTACGAAGGGGTTCGATCGGGTGGACGTAGAGAAGATGTTTCCACTTGTGGGCGAGACCAGACCTAGGGGGTCATCAATAAGAAGATAAGAAATAGGAGCAGGAGTCGGCCATTGGGCCCCTCGAGCCTGCTCCACCATTCAATCAGATCATGGCTGATCTTCTACCTCAACTCCACTTTCCTGCACTATCCCCATATCCCTTGATTCCCTTAATATCCAAAACTCTATCGATCTCAGCCTTGAATATACTCAACGACTGAGCCTCCACAGCCCTCTGGGGCAGAGAATTCCAAAGATTCACCACCCTCTGAGTGAAGAAATTCCTCCTCATCTCCGTCCTAAATGGCTGAGCCCTTATCCTGAGACTGTGACCCCTGGTTCCAGACTCTCCAGCCAGGGGAAACATCCTCCCTGCATCTACCCTGTCAAGCCCTGTAAGAATTTTGTATGTTTCAATGAGATCACCTCTCATTCTTCTAAACTCCAGAGAATATCGGCCTAGTCTACTCAATCTCTCCTCATAGGACAATCCCCCCATCCCAGGAATCAGTCTGGTGAACCTTCGTTGCAGTCCCTCTATGGCAAGTATATCCTTCCTTAGGTAAGGAGATCAAAACTGTGCACAATACTCCAGGTGCGGTCTCACCAGGGCCCTATATAATTGCAGTAAGACGTCTTTACTCTTCTACTCAAATCCTCTTGTAATAAAGGCCAACATACCATTTGCTTTCCTAATTGCTTGCTGTACCTGCATGTTAACTTTCAGTGATTGGTGTACAAGGACACCCAGGTCCCTCTGAAGACCAACATTTCCCAATCTCTCTCCAATTAAAAAATACTCTGCTTTTTCTATTTTTCCTACCAAAGTGGATAACTTCACATTTCTCCACATTATATTCCATTCGCCATGTTCTTGCCCACTCACTTAGCCTGTCCACATCCCCTTGAAGCCTCCTTGCATCCTCCTCACAACTTACATTCCCACCCAGCTTTGTATCCTCAGCAAACTTGGAGATATTACATTTGGTCCCCTCATCCAAATCATCAATATAAGACAGTCACTAATAAATTAAGATTATGAAGGGGTTCGATAGGGTAGACATAGAGAAGATGTTTCCACTTGTGGGGGAGACCAGAACTAGGGGCCATCAATATAAGAGAGTCACTGATAAATCCAATAGGGAATTCAGGAGAAACTTCTTTACCCAGAGAGTGGTGAGAATGTGGAACTCGCTATCACAGGGAGTGGTTGAGGCGAAGAGCAGAGTTGCATTTAAGGGGAAGCTGGATAAACACACGAGGGAGAAAGGAATAGAAGGATATGGTGATGGGGTGAGATGAAGAGGAGGCTGGTGTGGAGCATAAACACCGGCACGGAGCAGATGGGCCCAATGGCCTGTTTCTGTGCCGTAAATACTTTGTACTTTTCTGTCTTGCTCCTGGGAAGGTTCGATCTGCAGCCTTTAATCCATCCTTTTCCCCCCCTCTTGCCCCTCCAGTGCTGTGTTTGAATTGACGCCGAGACGGACTAAAGCCAAGCAAGAGGCCGTTTTCTGTAAGTTCCACCGCCGCACAGTCCCGGCGCCGCGACGCCCGCAGCACCAAGAGCGGACGAGAGGCCTCCCCTCCCAGCTGACGTGCATGTCTGGGGGTGCGGGTAATAATGGGTTTGCCCCCGGGTTTGGGAGCCGAGAGTCGTGTGAGGTTGCGATTTTGTTGTGGCCTGTTTTTAGTTCCGCGCCACGATTGCTGCCTGGTTTGTTTTATTATCACTTGGTTGCACTTATTTGTTTCTGTTCTGCCACGTTTCCCTCCCTCTCTCTCTCTCTCCCTCTTTCTCGTTCTCTTTCCCTGCGGTTGTAATGTTGCGTTTGAAACGTTTTTTTTTTTAAAGTGTCGTATGTTTACTGTTCCATCTGACTGACACAGAATGAGTTGAACGTGTTGTGCAATAAAAACGTGTACGAATGTTTCCTTCAGCCCCCATCGATCTATTCTTGCTTGTTCAGTGCGCACGAGGTGGCCCGTTCAGTAATCAGCAGCGTAGTTCACTACTGTGAAGCGTCCCAAAGCGCTTCACAGGAGGGTTATCGGACAGAAATCGACACTCAGCCGTTCCCGTGGCCACAGTTTCGAAGAAGAGCAGGGGAGGGGTGGAGTTCTCTCCCGGTGTCCTGCGCACGATATTTATCCCTCAACCAACATCACTTTTTAAAAAAAAAACAGATGATCTGGTCAGGGCTTGACAGGGTAGATGCTGAGAGGCTGTTTCCCCCCTGGCTGGAGAGTCTAGAACCAGGGGTCACAGTCTCAGGATAAGGGCTCGGCCATTTAGGACTGAGATGAGGAGGAATTTCTTCACTCAGAGGGTGGTGAATCTTTGGAATTCTCTGCCCCAGAGGGCTGTGGAGGCTCAGTCGTTGAGTATATTCAACTGTGAGAAGTCGCACAACACCAGGTTATAGTCCAACAGCTTTATTTGAAATCACGAGCTTTCGGAGCGCTGCTCCTTCGTCAGGTGAAGTGAAGAGATGCATATCGGCACAGCATATATAGTCAGAGAACACAGCCAGGTGACTACAGTTAATCTTTCCAACTGCCCTTTATCACACCTCGGCAGAGAGACAATCACGGCAATCACAGGGGTGGATGGTGTCCAACCAGGTCAGTCAGGAAAATGCCTATATGCATCTCTTCACTTCACCTGACGAAGGAGCAGCGCTCCGAAAGCTTGTGATTTCAAATAAAGCTGTTGGACTATAACCTGGTGTTGTGTGACTTCTCATATTTGTCCACCCCAGACCAACACCGGCATCTCCACATCAGGAGTATATTCAAGGCTGAGATCGATAGATTTTTGAATATTAAGGGAATCAAGCGATATGGGGATAGTGCAGGAAAGTGGCGATGAGGTCGAAGATCAGCCATGATCTCATTGAATGGCGGAGCAGGCTCGAGGGGCCGAATGGCCGACTCCTGCTCCTATTTCTTATGTTCTTCTGTGTAGAGGGAGCTTTACTCTGTATCTAACCCGTGCTGTACCTGCCCTGGGAGTGTTTGATGGGACAGTGTAGAGGGAGCTTTACTCTGTATCTAACCCGTGCTGCACCTGTCCTGGGAGTGTTTGATGGGGACAGTGTAGAGGGAGCTTTACTCTGTATCTAACCCGTGCTGTACCTGCCCTGGGAGTGTTTGATGGGACAGTGCAGAGGGGGCTTTACTCTGTATCTAACCCCGTGCTGTACCTGCTCTGGGAGTGTTTGATGGGTCAGTGTAGAGGGAGCTTTACTCTGTATCTACCCCCGTGCTGTACCTGCCCTGGGAGTGTTTGATGTGCAACAATTGGCTTTGGGACATCCTGAGTTGGTGAAAGGCGCTGTATTTCATCGTCGCTGGGTCAAAATCCTGGAACTCCCTCCCTATCAGCACTGTGGGAGCACCTTCACCACATGGACTGCAGCGGTTCAAGGCGGCAGCTCACCACCACCTTCTCGAGGGCAATTAGGGGTGGGCAATAAATGCCGGCCATTGCCACATCCCATAAAAACGAATTTAAAAAAAAATTCTGCATTTCTCACGCAGAAACTGTGACGTTAACTGAGCCCCCCTGAAGTTATTCAAAAGCAGTCTTGTAATGTGCATAACTCCCTTTTGAGTTTATTAGTTTGCAGTGTCAGAACACATTGAGTAAACATTGAGTAACAGTGCGATTGAATTTGCCAGCTGGTGTGTCTTGTGGTCTGGGTCACGGCTGCGATGTTCGGTTTGCTAAGGTGTTGACTCGGGACGGCCGAAGTTAGTTTCTGTTGATTGACAGCTGCTTGCAAGGCCTAGGCTTTTCCCCGTAGAGTTGGGTTGCCCACATTCCAGGATTGCCCCGGCCTCTCCAGGAATTACAGATTAATCTGCTGAAGTAACATCCCGGAGAAAAACCAGAGGGTCAGTACTGAGGGAGCGCCGCACTGTCGGAGGGGCAGTACTGAGGGAGCGCCGCACTGTCGGAGGGGCAGTACTGAGGGAGCGCCGCACTGTCGGAGGGGCAGTACTGAGGGAGCGCCGCACTGTCGGAGGGGCCGTGCTGAGGGAGCGCCGCACTGTCGGAGGAGCAGTACTGAGGGAGCGCCGCACTGTCGGAGGAGCAGTACTGAGGGAGCGCCGCTCTGTCGGAGGGGCAGTACTGAGGGAGCGCAGCACTGTCGGAGGGGCAGTACTGAGGGAGCGCCGCACTGTCGGAGGGTCAGTACTGAGGGAGCGCCGCTCTGTCGGAGGGTCAGTACTGAGGGAGCGCCGCTCTGTCGGAGGGGCAGTACTGAGGGAGCGCCGCACTGTCGGAGGGGCAGTACTGAGGGAGCGCCGCACTGTCGGAGGAGGCAGTACTGAGGGAGTGCCGCACTGTCAGAGGAGCAGTACTGAGGGAGCGCCGCTCTGTCGGAGGGGCAGTACTGAGGGAGCGCAGCACTGTCGGAGGGTCAGTACTGAGGGAGCGCCGCTCTGTCGGAGGGTCAGTACTGAGGGAGCGCCGCTCTGTCGGAGGGGCAGTACTGAGGGAGCGCCGCACTGTCGGAGGGGCAGTACTGAGGGAGCGCCGCACTGTCGGAGGGGCAGTACTGAGGGAGCGCCGCACTGTCGGTGGGGCAGCACTGAGGGAGCGGTGCACTGTCGGTGGGGCAGTACTGAGGGAGCGGTGCACTGTCGGTGGGGCAGTACTGAGGGAGGGCCGCACTGTCGGAGGGGCAGCACTGAGGGAGCGCCGCACTGTCGGATTGGCAGTACTGAGGGAGCGCCGCACTGTCGGAGTGGCAGTACTGAGGGAGTGTCGGAGTGGCAGTACTGAGGGAGTGCTGCACTGTCGGAGGGGCAGTACTGAGGAAGTGCTGCACTGTGGGAGTGGCAGTACTGAGGGAGCGGTGCACTGTCGGTGGGGCAGTACTGAGGGAGCGCCGCACTGTCGGAGGGGCAGTACTGAGGGAGTGCCGCACTGTCGGAGGGGCAGTACTGAGGAGCGCTGCACTGTCGGAGGGGCAGTACTGAGGGAGCGCTGCACTGTCGGTGGGGCAGTACTGAGAGAGTGCTGCACTGTCGGAGAGGCAGTACTGAGGGAGCACTGCACTGTCGGAGGGGCAGTACTGAGGGAGCGCCACACTGTCGGGGTAGTACTGACGGAGCGCCGCACTGTCAGAGGGGCAGTACTGAGGGAGCGCCGCACTGTCGGAGGTGCCGTCTTTCGGATGAGATGTTAAACCGAGGCCCCGTCTGCCTCCTCAGGTGGACGTAAATGATCCCACTGCCACTATTGGAAGAAGAGCAGGGGGGGGAGTTCTCCCCGGTGTCCTGGGGCCAACATTTATCTCTCAACCAACATCACAAAAAGAACAGACTCTCCGGTCATTATCACATTGCTGTTTGTGGGAGCTTGCTGTGCATAAATTGGCTGCTGCGTTTCCTACATTACAACAGTGACCACACAGCAAAAAAAAGTCCTTCATTGGCTGTAAAGCGCTTTGGGGACGTCCTGAGGTGGTGCAAAGCGATCGGAGCGCAAGTCTTTTTCCTTTAAACCCGTTGAGTAAAAGGCGGCGGTCTGAAAACGAGAATTAACTTCTTCCACCAACCCCTATTCAGATACAATCCTTTCCAAGATGGTCGTCAAGGACTGCTTGAAAGTCTCCCGGAAGTTGTGGCCCATGAAGACATAGACGATGGGGTTGAGGCAGCTGTTGAAGAGGGCGAGGTTGTGGCTGAGCGCGAAGCCCATTTTGATGGCCGGGCTGGGGCGGGCGGCCATCTTGAGCAGGGCGAAGATGTGATAGGGCAGCCAGCAGGCGAAGAACGCGCCCACCACGGCGGCCATGACCCTCAGCGGCCTGCCGTACCCGGCCGGGGAGCTGCGCCGCAGCCTGGCGGCGATGGCGGCGTAGCAGCAGACCACGGCGGCCAGCGGGACGGCGAAGGCCAGCACGAACCTTGAGAGCACCAGCGCCTCCTCCCTCCGCCGGGCCAGGGCTGCCCCCCGCCCGCCCCCGGGGTCGCCGGGCAGCGCGTAGCGGAAGCGGCAGCTGGTGCGGTTGCCCCCGCGCTGGGCGGGGACCGTGTCGAGGATGGCGAGGTACGGGGCGGTGGCGATCAGCGCCAGGGCCCAGGCGGCCAGGCTGACCCGGCCGGCCACCCGCGGGCTGAGGTGCTTGCGCGACCAGACCGGCGCGGTGATGGCGGCGCAGCGCTGGCCGCTGATGGCCGTCAGCAGGAAGACGCTGGCAAAGAGGTTGAGGTACTCGGCGGAGACGCAGACCTTGCAAAGGGCCCGGCCGAAGGGCCAGTGGAAGCCCATGGCCACGTAGGCGAAGGAGAGGGGCAGCAGCAGAGCCACGGCGAGATCGGCAGCCGCCAGGTTCCAGACGAGGATGCTGCCCACCGTCCTCTTCATCTTGGAGCCCGCGATCCAGAGCACCAGCCCGTTGCCGCTGATCCCCAGCAGGAACACCACCGCGTGAAGCGTCAGGGTCGCCCATCGCAAGCCCAGCAAGAGGGAGCCCTCGGAGAGTCCGGCCTGCTCGCCCCTGTCGACCGAGCGGTTGAGCGCGGCGGCCGTGCTGTCGTCGGCCATGCTTGTCTGAAAGCTACGGAGAAACACAAAAATCGACTTTTGTTAGCGGGTTGGCAGAAAGTGGAGAAGAAATCGCGTTCACACAGCGCCTTCCAGCAGCACCTACCTCTGGTGACATCGAGTCTACGGCACAGGTCAGCCCAAGATCAGCCATGATCTTATCGAATGGCGGAGCAGGCTCGAGGGGCCAAGTGTTCTATTCCTATTTCTTATGTTCTTATTAGAAACAGGCCATTCGGCCCCTCTGCTCCGTGCCGGTGTTTCTGCTCCACACCAGCCTCCTCCCACCCCTCTTCATCTCCCCCCATCACCATATCCTTCTATTCCTTTCTCCCTCGTGTGTTTATCCAGCTTCCCCTGAAACGCATCTCTGCTCTTCGCCTCAACCACTCCCTGTGGTAGCGAGTTCCCCATTCTCACCACTCTCTGGGGAAAGAAGTTTCTCCTGAATTCCTTATTGGATTTATCACTGACTATCTTATGTTGATGGCCCCTAGTCCTACATAAGAACATAAGAAATAGGAGCAGGAGTAGGCCAATTGGCCCCTCGAGCCAATCTACTATCACAGAACCATCTCCTGAACCTAACAGAATTGGACACACGAAATAGGAGCAGGATCAGGCTACACGGCCCCTGGGCCCGCTCCGCTACCCACAGGGCCATGACCGATCCGAACCTAGACTCATGTCCAAATTCCTGCCCGCTCCCCGTAACCCTTAATTCCCTTTACTTCTAGGAAACTGTCTATTTCTGTTTTAAATTTATGTAATGATGTAGCTTCTACAGCTTTTTGGGGCAGCATATTCCATGGACCTACCACCCTCTGAGTGAAGTAGTTCCTTCTCATCTCAGTTTTGAAAGAGCAGCCCCTTATTCTAAGACTATGCCGCCTAGTTCTAGTTTCACCCATCATCGGGAACATCCTCCCCGCATCCACCCTATCCAACCCTTTCACAATCTTATATGTTTCAATAAGATCGCCTCTCATTCTTCTGAACTCCAATGAGTAGAGTCCCAATCTACCCAACCTCTCCTCATATGTCCATCCCCTCATCCCCGGGATTAACCGAGTGAACCTTCTTTGTACTGACTCGAGAGCAAGTATGTCTTTTCTTAAGTATGGACACCAAAACTGTATGCAGTATTCCAGGTGCGGTCTCACCAATACCTTGTACAACTGAAACAATACCTCCCTATTTTTATATTCTATCCCCCTAGCAATCAATGAAAGCCAACATTCCATTGGCCTTCTTAATCACTCGCTGCACCTGCATACTAACCTTTTGAGTTTCGTGCACCAGGACCCCCAGATCCCTTTGTACTTCAGTACTTTCCAGTTTCTTGCCATTAAGATAATAACTTGCTCTACTATTTTTCCTGCCAAAGTGCATAACCTCACACTTTCCAGTATTGTATTCCATCTGCCAAATCTCTGCCCACTTACTTAGCCTGTCTATGTCCCCTTGCAGATTTTTTATGTCCTCCTCACTCACTACTTTCCCTCCCATCTTAGTATCATCTGCAAACTTTGATATGTTACACTCGGTCCCCTCCTCCAAATCGTTAATATAGATTGTAAAGAGTTGGGGACCCAGCACTGACCCCTGCGGAACACCACTAGTTACTGATTGCCAGTCTGAGAATGAACCATTTATCCCAACTCTCTGCCTTCTGTTAGATAGCCAATCCTCTATCCATGCCAGAATATTACCCCCAATCCCGTGATTTTTTATTTTAAGCAATAATCTTCTGTGTGGCACCTTGTCAAATGCCTTTTGGAAGTCAAAATACACCACATCCACTGGTTCCCCTTTATCCACCCTGTATGTTACTTCCTCAAAGAACTCCAGCAAATTTGTCAAACATGACTTCCCCTTCATAAAACCATGCTGACTTTGACCTATTAAATTATGATTATCCAAATGTCCTGTTACTGTCTCCTTAATAATGGACTCCAAAATTTGACCTACCACAGATGTTAGGCTAACCGGTCTATAGTTACCAGCCTTCTGTCTACTGCCCTTTTTAAATAAGGGTGTTACATTAGCAGTTTTCCAGTCTGCCGGGACCTTAGCGGAATCCAGGGAGTTTTGAAAAATTATTACCAATGCATCTACAATCCCTACCGCCACTTCCTTCAAGACTCTAGGATGTAAGCCATCAGGTCCAGGTGATTTATCCGCCTTGAGTCCCATTATTTTACCGAGTACCACTTCCTTAGTGATTTTGATCGTGTTTAGCTCCTCTCCCCCTATAGCCCCCTGTTTGTCCAGTGTTAGGATATTCTTAGTGTCCTCTACTGTAAAGACTGATACAAAATATTCATTCAGTGTTTTTGCCATCTCTATATTTCCCACCATTAATTTCCCGGTCTCATCCTCTAAGGGACCAACATTTACTTTAGCCACCCTTTTTCTTTTTATATAACTATAAAAACTCTTACTATCTGTTTTTATATTTTTTGCTAATTTACTTTCATAATCTATCTTCCCTTTCTTAATCAATCTTTTTGTTATTTTTTGCTGTCTTTTAAAGTTTTCCCAATCCTCTATCCTCCCACTAGATTTGGCTACCGTATAAGCCCTTGTTTTTAGTCGAATACTATCCTTAATTTCTTTACTTAGCCACGGATGACTCTCTTTTCTTTTACACCCTTTTCTTCTCAGTGGAATATATATTTTTTGGAAGTTGTAAAATAACTCCTTAAATGTACACCACTGATCATGTATCGTCTTACCCTTTAATCTATTTTCCCAATCCACTCTACTCAATTCCGCTCGCATACCTTCATTGTCTCCTTTATTCAAGCTTAGCACGCTTGTTTGAGATCCAACCTTCTCACCCTCTAATTGAATATGGAATTCAACCATGTTATGGTCACTCATTCCAAGGGGATCCTTTACTAAGACATTTTTAATTAATCCTGTCTCGTTACACAGGACCAGATCTAAGGTTGCTTGCCCCCTGGTCGGTTCAGTTACATACTGCTCAAGAAACCCATCCCTAATACACTCAATGAGCTCATCCTCAAGGCAGCCCTGCCCAATTTGATTTGTCCAATTAATATGATAGTTAAAATCCCCCATAATTATAGATGTTCCCTTATTACAAGCCTCAACTATTTCCTGATTGATACTCCGTCCAACAGAGTTGCAACTGTTCGGAGGCCTATAGACTATGCCCACTAGTGTTTTTTTCCCCTTATTATTCCTTATCTCCACCCAAACTGTTTCATTATCCTGATCTTTTGACCCAATATCATTTCTCTGTATTACAGTGATTCCTTCCTTTATTAACATAGCCACCCCACCTCCCCTTCCTTCCTGCCTGTCCTTCCTGATCGTTAAATAACCTGGTATGTTTAATTCCCAGGCATTGTCACCCTGCAGCCATGTTTCTGTAATGGCCACCAGATCATACCCATATGTAGTTATTTGTGCCATTAACTCGTCTATTTTGTTACGAATGCTACGTGCATTCAGATAGAGAACTTTCAAATATGTTTTGTGACACTTAGTTCCTGCTTTTGCCCTTTTTATTACTTTACCTTTTACTCCATACCTTCTGCCCCTTCCTGACACACTCTGGTTTTTAATTTCCCCACTGCTACCTAAGTCTATGACCTTCTCTGTTGTCATTTTTATTATTTGCTCTCTCGGAACCTCCCCCCCACTAGTTAGTTTAAAGCCCTCTCTACAGCCCTAGTTATATGATCCGCCAGGACTCTAGTCCCAGCACTGGCCAAGTGAAGCCCGTCCCAACGGAACAGCTCCCTCCTGCCCCAGTGTCCCAGGAAGCAAAACCCATTTCTCCCACACCAGTCTTTGAGCCACTCATTTAACTCTCTAATTTTATTTGTCCTAGCCAAATTCGCTCGTGGCTCAGGTAATAATCCAGAGATTATTACCCTTGAGGTTCTGTTTTTTAATTTGACCCCGAGCTGCTCATACTCCTTTAACCGAACCGGCTTCCTTGTCCTATCTACGTCGTTTGTACCAACATGGACAACGACATGTTGGTCTTGCCCCACAAGTGGAGTCAACTTGTCAATATCTTACTCTTTCGAAACCCCTTCATTGTCCGATGTCCCTCCCTATCTCTGTAACCTCCTCCAGCCCCCACAACCCTCCCAAATTTCTGCGCTCCTCCAATTCTGGCCTCTTGAGCATCCCCACGATTTCCATCGCTCCACCATTGGCGGCCGCGCCTTCAGTCGCCTGGGCCCCGAGCTCTGGAATTCCCTCCCTAAACCTCTCCGCCTCTCTCTCTCCTCCTTTAAGACGCTCCTTAAAACCGACCTCTTTGACCCAGCTTTTGCTCGTCCACCCTAATATCTCCTGATGTGGCTCAGGGTCAAATTTTGTCTGATTTACGCTCCTGTGAAGCGCCTTTGGGACGTTTTACTACGTTAAAGGTGCTATATAAATACAGGTTGTTGTTGTAAAGGGTAGGTGGGGCTATTTAACCTTGGGGAGCCGCCCTCCCAGGGGAAGGTACTCGCAGAATGATGCAGCATAGAAGGAGGCCATTCGGCCCATCCTGCCTGTGCCGGCTCTTTGAACGAGCTCTCCAATTAGCCCCACTCCCCCCTCGCTCTTTCCCCACAGCCCTGTGAATTTTTCCCCTTCAAGTATTTCTCCAATTCCCCTTTTGAAAGTTACTATTGAATCTGCTTCCACCGCCCTTTCAGGCAGCGCGTTCCAGATCACAACAACTCGCTGCGTAAAAACAATTCTCCTCATCTCCCCCTCTGGTTCTTTTGCCGATTATCTTCAATCGGTGTCCTCTGGTTATCGACCCTCCTGCCAGTGGAAACAGTTTCTCCTTATTTAAAGCCCTCATGATTTTGAACGCCTCCATTAAATCTCCCCTTAACCTTCTCTGCTCTAAGGAGAACAACCCCAGCTTCTCCAGTCTCGCCACGTCACTGAAGTCCCTCATCCCTGGTACCGTTCTGGTCAATCTCCTCTGTACCCTCTCCAAGGCCTTGACATCCTTCCCAGAAGTGGGACACGCGACTCCATCTGAGGCCTAACCAGTGTTTTATATAAAGGTTTAGCAATACTTTGAGGTGTGTTTTTCCATCAGGCTCACTTCCCCATTAGACAGTAATAACAACACATTACATTTAAATAGCGCCTTTAACACAGTAAAACGTCACAAGGCGATTCACAGGAGCGATTATCAAACAAAATTTGACACCGAGCCACATGAGATATTAGAACAGGCGACCAAAAGCTGGGTCAAAGAGGTCGGTTTTAAGGAGGAGAGAGAGGCGGCGAGGTTTAGGGAGGGAATTCCAGAGCTCGGGGCCCAGGCAGCTGAAGGCACGGCCGCCAATGGTGGAGCGATGGAAATCGGGGGATGCGCAAGAGGCCAGAATTGGAGGAGCGCAGAGATCTCGGGGGGTTGTAGGGCTGGAGAAGGTTACAGAGATAGGGAGGTGGGGGCGAGGAGGGATTTGAAAACAAGGATGAGGATTTTAAAATCGAGGCGTTGCCGGACCGGGAGCCAATGTAAGTCAGCGAGCGACAGGGAGGGGTGATGGGTGAACGGGACTCGGTGCGAGTTAGGACACGGGGCAGCAGAGTTTTGGATGGGCTGGAGTTTATGAAGTAACGTAAACGCAATAAAGGTACAACGTTAAAACATCGCAGCGTAATTAAGTAACCAGCTCACCTCAAATGAGCAAGAACTTACATTTGACTTTCTGATCCGGTTACTCAGCACGATGTCCGGACACCGAACATAAGGCAAAAATAAAGCTGCCGAAGTTAACAGATATTGCTTCCTTTTCTCACAGGATAACATGTATTATATTCTAACTATATTAGGAGTGTCTGCTGCAACAACAGCCCAATGACAAGTGAACACTGCGAAAGTGAGAAATGAAGTCATTGTTGAGGTTTGCTTCGTGCGGACATCACCACCACCAATTCTCTCACTGTAAAACTGCAAAGATCTATGCAGAACAGTGAAGCTGCCTCTACACTGTCCCAGCAAACACTCCCAGGCAGGTACAGCACGGGTTAGATACAGAGTAAAGCTCCCTCTACACTGTCGGAGGGGCAGGACTGAGGGAGCGCCGCACTGTCGGAGGGGCAGTACTGAGGGAGCGCCGCACTGTCGGAGGGGCAGTACTGAGGGAGCGCCGCACTGTCGGAGGGGCAGTACTGAGGGAGCGCCGCACTGTCGGAGGGGCAGTACTGAGGGAGCGCCGCACTGTCGGAGGGGCAGTCCTGAGGGAGCGCCGCACTGTCGGAGGGGCAGTACTGAGGGAGCGCTGCACCTTTGGAGGGACAGTACTGAGGGAGTGCCACACTGTCGGAGGGGCAGTGCTGAGGGAGCGCCGCACTGTCGGAGGGGCAGTACTGAGGGAGCGCCGCACTGTCGGAGGGGCAGTACTGAGGGAGCGCCGCACTGTCGGAGGGGCAGTACTGAGGGAGTGCCACACTGTCGGAGGGGCAGTACTGAGGGAGCGCCGCACTGTCGGAGGGGCAGTCCTGAGGGAGCGCCGCACTGTCGGAGGGGCAGTACTGAGGGAGAGCCGCACTGTCGGAGGGGCAGTACTGAGGGAGCGCTGCACCTTTGGAGGGGCAGTACTGAGGGAGTGCCACACTGTAGGAGGGGCAGTACTGAGGGAGCGCCGCACTGTCGGAGGGGCAGTACTGAGGGAGCGCTGCACCTTTGGAGGGGCAGTACTGAGGGAGTGCCACACTGTCGGAGGGGCAGTACTGAGGGAGCGCCGCACTGTCGGAGGGGCAGTACTGAGGGAGCGCTGCACCTTTGGAGGGGCAGTACTGAGGGAGTGCCACACTGTAGGAGGGGCAGTACTGAGGGCGCGCCGCACTGTAGGAGGGGCAGTACTGAGGGAGCGCCGCACTGTCGGAGGGGCAGTACTGAGGGAGCGCCGCACTGTCGGAGGGGCAGTACTGAGGGAGCGCTGCACCTTTGGAGGGGCAGTACTGAGGGAGTGCCACACTGTAGGAGGGGCAGTACTGAGGGCGCGCCGCACTGTAGGAGGGGCAGTACTGAGGGAGCGCCGCACTGTCGGAGGGGCAGTACTGAGGGAGCGCCGCACTGTCGGAGGGACAGTACTGAGGGAGCACCGCACTGTCGGAGGGGCAGTACTGAGGGAGCGCTGCACCTTTGGAGGGGCAGTACTGAGGGCGCGCCGCACTGTCGGGGCGCGATGGGCCTAACGTTCTCCTTCTGTGCTGTGTCATTCTATGATTCCCTTCACTTAGCACTTGGATCACATGCGTTCCATAGGTGCTAATCACAGCCAGGATTGTTCCCCAGCCTCCTACCCTAACTCATACTTACCCAAGACCTCAACGACGTGGAACTCCTCACCTCCCTCAGTCTTGCTCACCTAGTCTACAGGCTTTTCAAACACGTCATTAACACAACTGGACCAGCCACATAAAGGCTGGCTATTCTGCGGCGAGTGTCTCACCTCCTGACTCCCCAAAGCCTTTCCACCATCTACAAGGCACAAGTCAGGAGTGTGATGGAATACTCTCCACTTGCCTGGATGAGTGCAGCTCCAACAACACAAGAAGGATCGGTAACCAGAGGACACAGGTTTAAGGTAATTGGCCAAAGAACCAGAGGGGAGATGAGGAGAATTGTCTTTCCGCAGCGAGTTGTTGTGATCTGGAATGCGCTGCCTGAAAGGGCGGTGGAAGCAGATTCAATAGTAACTTTCAAAAGGGTTTAATACTTGTAAAGGAAAGATTCCAGCACTTGGTCCGTAGCCTTGTATGCTATGGCGTTTCAAGTGCTCATCTAAATGCTTCTTGAATGTTGTGAGGGTTCCTCCCCTGTGGCCAGAGAGGTTCTGAAAATTTGTGTCAGAGCCCCTGCAATCTCCTCCCTTGCCTCTCACATCCTGTCCGGGCCTGGGGATTTATCCACTTTTAAGCCCGCTAAAACCGCTAGTACCTCCTCCCTCTCAATACTAATTTGTTCAAGTATATCACAATCCCCCTGCCTGATTTCTATGCCTACATCACCCTTCTCCATAGTGAACACAGATGCAAAATATTCATTTAAAACCTCACCAACATCTTCCGGCTCTACACACAGTTTGCCACTTTGGTCCCTAATGGGCCCTACTCTTTCCCTGGTTATCCTCTTGCCCTTAATATACTAATAAAACACCTTGGGATTTTCCTTTATTTTGCCCGCCAGTGTTTTTTCATGGCCCCTCTTCGCTCTCCTAATTTCTTTTTTAAGTACCCACCTGCACTTTCTATACTCCTCTAGGGCTTCCACTGTTTTTAGTCCTTTGTATCTGCTAAAAGCCTCCCTTTTTTTCCTAATCCATTCTCGTATATCCCTTGACATCCAGGGTTTCCTGGGCTTGTTGGTCCCACCCTTGACCTTTACATGAACATTTTAGCGTTGTACTCTATTTCCTTTCTGAAAGACTCCCATTGCTCTGATGTGGATTTTCCTACAAGTAGCTGATCCCAGTCCATTTTGGCCAGATCCTGCCTTATCATATTAAAATTGGCCTTCCCCCAATTTAGAACCTTTATTTCCGGTCCATCTTTGTCCTTTTCCATGACTACCTTAAATCTCACCGAATTATGGTCACTGTCACCAAAATGCTCTCCTACTGACACATCTACCACTTGCCCGGCTACATTCCCTCGAATTAGGTCCAGTACCGCGCCCTCTCTTGTAGGACTTTCTACATGCTGGCTCAAAAAGCTCTCCTGGATGCACTTCAAGAATTCCGCACCCTCGAAGCCTTTCACACTCTGACTATCCCAGTTAATATTGGGGAAGTTGAAATCCCCTACTATTATTACCCTATTATTTCTACACTTGTCTGAGATTTGCCTACATATCTGTTCCTCTATCTCCCCCTGACTGTTTGGGGGCATATAGTACACTCCCAGCAAAGTGCTTGCCCCCTTTTTGTTTTTAAGTTCTACCCATATGGCCTCATTAGAGGAACCTGCTAAGATATCATCCCTCCTTACAGCAGTAATTGACTCCTTGATTAATATTGCGACACCCCCTCCTCTTTTACACCCCCCTCTGTCTCGCCTGAAGATTCTATACCCCGGAATATTGAGCTGCCAGTCCTGCCCCTCCCTCAACCATGTCTCTGAGACAGCAACAATATCATACTCCCATGTGTTCATCAACACCTTCAATTCATCTGCCTTACTCGCAAGACTCCTTGCATTAAAATAAATGCCATCCAGCCTTGCCATACTCCCTTGTGCCGTTATATATTTGCTCTGCCTTCCATGCTGACTTTTTTCCACTATATTTGGCTGTGCATCACCCCCTACTATAGCTCCACTCCGTATCCCATCCCCCTGCCAAGTTAGTTTAAACCTCCCCCCCCTAACAGTACTAGCAAACCTCCCCGCAAGGATGTTGGTCCCGTTTCCGGTTCAGGTGCAACCCGTCCGACTTGTACAGGTCCCACCTTCCCCAGAAGCAGACCCAGTGATCCAGGAAACTAAAGCCCTCCCTCCTGCACCAACTCTTTAGCTACGCATTCATCTGCTCTATCCTCCTATTCCTATACTCACTAGCACGTGGCACCGGGATTAATCCAGAGATTACAACCTTTGAGGTCCTGCTTTTTAATCTGTTACCTAGCTCCCTAAATTCTTGTTGCAGGACCTCATCCCTCTTTCTACCCATGTCGTTGGTACCAATGTGAACCACGACCTCTGACTGTTCGCCCTCCCCCATCAGAATGCCCTGCAGCCGTTCAGTGACATCCTTGACCCTGGCACCAGGGAGGCAACATACCATCCTGGAGTCATGTCTGCGGCCACAGAAACGTCTATCTGTTCCCCTTACGGGAGAATCCCCTATCACTATTGCTCTCCCACTCTTTTTCATCCCCTCCTGTGCAGCTGAGCCACTCGTAGTGCCACGGACTTGGCTCTTGCTGCATTCCCCTGAGAAACCCTCTCCCCCATCAGTATCCAAAACGGAAAATCTGTCGGAGAGGGAGATGGACCCAGGGGACTCCTGCACTACCTTCCTACTTCTTTTACTCTGTCTGGCGGTCACCCATTTCCTGTCTGCCTGTGCACTCTTTACCTGCGGTGTGACCAGCTCATTAAACGGGCTATCCACGAAGATCTCAGCTTCGCGGGTGCTTCATCCATTTCCTGTTTTGCTAACTCATCCATTTCCTGTTTTGCTAACTTTCATACATTTCCTGTTTTGCTATCTTTCATACATTTCCTGTTTTGCTGTCTTTCAGCTGTCTGGTCCCCTTATCGCGGTTGCTAGCACGGTGAGAATGGGCAGGAAGGGTCAGGGCTGAACTACCTGTCTGTTCTAAGCACTGTCATCACGGCAAAAGGACAAATCTGCAGGGCTGGCGAATCTCACAGCACAGAAGGAGGCCATTCGGTCTATCGTGCCTGTGCCGGCTCTTTGAACGAGCTCTCCAATTAGCCCCACTCGCCTCTTTCTCTTTTCCCCCACAGCCCTGTGAATTTTTCCCCTTCAAGTATTTATCCAATTCCCCTTTTGAAAGTTACTATTGAATCTGCTTCCACCGCCCTCTCAGGCAGCGCGTTCCAGATCAGAGGAGTTCAAAAATCATGAGGGGTTTTGATAAGAGTAAATAAGGAGAAACTGTTCCCAGTGGCAGGAGGGTCGGTAACCAGAGGACACAGATTGAAGATAATCGGCAAAAGAACCAGAGGGGAGATGAGGAGAATTGTTTTTACGCAGCGAGTTGTTGTGATCTGGAACGCGCTGCCTGAAAGGGCGGTGGAAGCAGATTCAATAGGAACTTTCAAAAGGGAATTGAAGAAATACTTGAAGGGGAAAAATTCTGCAGGGCTGTGGGGAAAGAGCGAGGGGGGAGTGGGACTAATTGGAGAGCTCGTTCAAAGAGCCGGCACAGGCAGGATGGGCCGAATGGCCTCCTCCTGTGCTGTGCGAGTCTACGCTGGGGGTGTAGCTGCTCTGTGGGGTGTTTGTTACGATGTTGAGGCAAGTTCCAGATGTCGCAGCAGTTTGGATTGAGCAGATGAGATCTCCTGTGGAGCTCGCCCCAGATGCGCAGAGGGCGGGGGAGTTATTCCTGGGGAGGGGAGGGGAGCGTGCTGGGGGAGGGGTGTCGATCGGAAACACGGCGCGGGGCAGACCTGCAGCATGAAAGACCCGAGTCGGACGTTTGATAAAGACAATAGTATTTTTTAATTTAAAAAATACAGTATTTACAAATTAAGTTCCTACAAAATGCAAATACAGCACAGACACATTTTGGGGTAGGTTTTATATTCGGTGCGATAGTGTAAAACAGATGATAAATTGTGGGGCCTGTTTTACCTCTCTCTAGATTGTTACTGCGATCGACCCCAACAACACCACACTTGCAGCACTGTGCACAGTTCTGGTATCTATATACCTTGGTTAGACCGCACTTGGAGCACCGTGCACAGTTCTGGTATCTATATACCTTGGTTAGACCACACTTGGAGCACTGTGCACAGTTCTGATATCTATATACCTTGGTTAGACCACACTTGGAGCACTGTGCACAGTTCTGATATCTATATACCTTGGTTGGACCACACTTGGAGCACCGTGCACAGTTCTGGTATCTATATACCTTGGTTAGATTGCACTTGGAGCACCGTGCACAGTTCTGGTCTCCATATACCTTGGTTAGACCACACTTGGAGCACTGTGCACAGTTCTGGTCTCCATATTATAAAAAGGATATAGAGGCACTGGAGAAAGTGTAAGAAAGATATACAAGGATGATACCAGAACTGAGAGGTTATAACTATCAGGAAAGACTGAACAGGCTGGGGCTCTTTTCTCTTGAAAAGAGAAGGCCGAGGGGTGACCTGATAGAGGTCTTTAAAATTATGAAGGGGTTCAATAGGGTAAACATAGAGAAGATGTTTCCACTTGTGGGGGACACCAGAACTAGGGGCCATCAATATAAGATAGTCACTAATAAATCCAATAGGGAATTCAGGAGAAACTTCTTTACCCAGAGAGTGGTGAGAATGTGGAGCTCGCTACCACAGGGAGTGGTTGAGGCGAAGAGCAGAGATGCATTTAAGGGGAAGCTGGATAAACACACGAGGGAGAAAGGAATAGAAGGGTATGTTGATGGGGTGAGATGAAGAGGGGTGGGAGGAGGCTGGTGTTGATGGGGTGAGATGAAGAGGGGTGGGAGGAGGCTGGTGTTGATGGGGTGAGATGAAGAGGGGTGGGAGGAGGCTGGTGTTGATGGGGTGAGATGAAGAGGGGTGGGAGGAGGCTGGTGTTGATGGGGTGAGATGAAGAGGGGTGGGAGGAGGCTGGTGTTGATGGGGTGAGATGAAGAGGGGTGGGAGGAGGCTGGTGTTGATGGGGTGAGATGAAGAGGGGTGGGAGGAGGCTGGTGTTGATGGGGTGAGATGAAGAGGGATGGGAGGAGGCTGGTGTTGATGGGGTGAGATGAAGAGGGGTGGGAGGAGGCTGGTGTTGATGGGGTGAGATGAAGAGGGGTGGGAGGAGGCTGGTGTTGATGGGGTGAGATGAAGAGGGGTGGGAGGAGGCTGGTGTTGATGGGGTGAGATGAAGAGGGGTGGGAGGAGGCTGGTGTGGAGCACAAACACCGGCACGGACCAGTTGGACCGAATGGCCTGTTTCCGTGCTGTAACTTGCTCCGTCGAAGGTACACCTTCAACAATGGAAAACAGCGAAAGACGACAGCAGTACAATGGCTCGCGGGTAATAAATAAAGGACGCCCGAGGGCTGCGGCCTGTGGTCCCGGCCCAGGGTCTAAAGCTTGCAGCAGAAGCCACAGGTTTTCTTCGTCCCCTTCCTGTTGCAGCAACCGCAGCAGTACAGGCAGACTGATAAGTGGGACATCCTCTTCTCTCGTAGCAGCAGGGACCCCTGGAGGAGAAGGAAGCCAAAGGGTGAGAACATTGCCGAAAGAAGGAAGGCGCGGCCCACACTGCAAGGGTGACCGCACTTCAAAGAAATGCACTTCACTGGATGGACAGCGCTTTGGGACGGCCTGAGCCGGTGAAAGGTCTTATACAAGTGTACATGATTGAAGGAAAGGACCTCAGGTTGTCCCAGAGCACTGTACGGCGAATGAAGTCATTTTTTTTTTGCAGTGTGGTCGCTGTTGTACTGTAGGAAACGCGGCAGTCAAATCGTGCACAGCAAGCTCCCACAAACAAACAGCAATGTGATAATGACCAGATCATCAGTTTTTTTTTAGTGATGTGGGTTGAGGGATAAATGTCAGGTAGAACTCACCCCCCCCCCCCCCCCCCCCCCCGCTCTTCTTCGAAATAGTGGCCGTGGGATCTTTTACGTCCACCTGAGAGGGCAGACGGGACCTCGGTTTAACGTCTCATCCGAATGACGGGACCTCCGACAGTGCGGTGCTCCCTCAGTACTGCCCCTCCGACAGCGCGGCGCTCCCTCAGTACTGCCCCTCCGACAGAGCGGTGCTCCCTCAGTACTGCTCCTCCGACAGTGCGGCGCTCCCTCAGTACTGCCCCTACCACAGTGCGTCGCTCCCTCAGTAGTGCCCCTCCGCCAGTGCGGCACTCCCTCAGTACTGCCCCTCTGACAGCGCGGCGCTCCCTCAGTACTGCCCCTCCGACAGCGCGGCGCTCCCTCGGTACTGTCCCTCCGACAGTGCGGCGCTTCCTCAGTACTGCCCCTCCGACAGCGCGGCGCTCCCTTAGTACTGCCCCTCCGCCAGCGCGGCGCTCCCTCAGTACTGCCCCTCCGCCAGTGCGGCGCTCCCTCAGTACTGCCCCTCCGACAGTGCGGCGCTCCCTCTACTGCCCCTCCCACAGTGCGGCGCTCCCTCAGTACTGCCCTCCGACAGTGCGGCGCTCCCTCAGTACTGCCCCTCCGACAGCGCGGCGCTCCCTCAATACTGCCCCTCCGACAGTGCGGCGCTCCCTCAGTACTGCCCCTCCGACAGTGCGGCGCTCCCTCAGTACTGCCCCTCCGACAGTGCGGCGCTCCCTCAATACTGCCCCTCCCACAGTGCGGCGCTCCCTCAGTACTGTCCTAGATTATGTGCAGAGGTCCTTCTAACTTGGAGCTGAGAGTACAGAGAATTGAACGCAAAATCCAGTCTGACACTCCCAGTGCAGTACTGAGGGAGCGCCACACTGTCCGAGGGGCGGTACTGAGGGAGCGCCGCACTGTCGGAGGGGCAGTACTGAGGGAGCGCCGCACTGTCGGAGGAGCAGTACTGAGGGAGCGCCGCACTGTCGGAGGTGCCGTCTTTCAGTTGAGACGTTAAACTGAGGACCCGTCTGCCCACTCAGGTGGACGTAAAAGATCCCACAGGCACTATTTCGAAGAAGAGCAGGGGGGAGTTCTCCCCAGTGTCCTGAGGCCAATATTTATCCCTCAACCATCATCGCTGAAAAAACAGATGATCTGGTCATTATCACATTGCTGTTTGTGGGAGCTTGCTGTGCGCAAATTGGCTGCCGTGTTTCCTACATTACAACAGTGACCACACTTCAAAAAAAGTACTTCATTGGCTGTGAAGCGCTTTGGGACGTCCTGAGGTGGTGAAAGGCGCTGGGGAAATGCACATTCTCTCTTTCTTTCATTCTCTAATCTGCCCGTCAGTCTACCAGACTCTCTGTCTATGCCGCAACCGCGATCATGGCCAGTTTGGAACTCCTATTTGTAAATAAGGACCTGATATCAGAAATGCTCTGGCTGCCGTTCAAATCGATTGTTCAGTCGGAAAGATTAGATATACTCTGTACACAGTGGCTCCGATCTCTGGCACAGCCTATAGTCTTCGGTGCTTTCCCTTCCATCTAACAACCACAGCAACTTACGGCTTTAACGTAGTAAAACGTCCCAAGGCGATTCACAGGAGCGATTAGCAAACAAAATTTGACACCGAGCCACAGGAGATATTAGGGACAGGCGACCAAAAGCTGGGTCAAAGAGGTCGGTTTTAAGGAGCGTCTTAAAGGAGGAGAGAGAGGCGGAGAGGTTTAGGGAGGGAATTCCAGAGCTCGGGGCCCAGGCGGCTGAAGGCACGGCCGCCAATGGTGGAGCGATGGAAATCGAGGGATGCGCGAGAGGCCGGAATTGGAGGAGCGCAGAGATCTGGGAGAGGGTTGTAGGCAATGTGGGGTCTTGCCCCTTCGCCTGGGTTTGAGAGTTTGAAACGGTTCAAGAACCACTCTAGTGAGCGGTTACCAGGAGAAGTCTACAGTGCCAAAGCGAAGAACTCTCATTCTACTGGGCTCCAACTCAACTCAACCTCCATCAGTCTCACAGCTCTCGCACCAAAGGGAGGTTCAATCACTCCCGGAGCACTCGACAGCTCTTTGCAACACCTTCTCATCCATTTTCTCTTGCCCTCTCTTGCTCGTATCTCGCCCTCTCCCACTCTGTAGTTCTCCCCCTCCGTTTCCCTCTCTCCCTCTCCTTTTCCCCCTCTCCCGCTCTGTATCTCTCCCTCTCCCTTTCCCTCACTCTGTGTCTCTCCCACTCTGTAAACCTCCCTCTCCCTTTCCTTCACTCTGTATCTCTCCCTTTCCCTCTCTCCCACTCTGTAAATCTCCCTCTCCCACTCTCTCCCACTCTCTCCCTCTCTCCCACTCCCTCTCTCCCACTCTTTATCTCTCCCTCTCCATTTCCCTCACTCTGTATCTCTCCCTTTCCCTCTCACCGTCTGTCCCTCTCCTTCTCTACAACTCTCCCTCTCTCCCACCCTCTATCTCTCCCTTTCCCTCTCTCCCACCCTCTAACTCTCTTTCTCCCTTTACGAGGTTGATGCCTGGGATGAAGGGGTTGTCTTATGAAAGAAGGTTGAGCAGGTTGGGCCGTTACTCATTGGAGTTTAGAAGAATGAGCGGGGATCTTATTGAAACACATAAGATTCTGAAGGGGCTTGACAGGGTCGATGCAGGGAGGATGTTTCCCCTCGTGGGGGAATCTAGAACTTGGGGGCATAATTTCAGAATAAGGGGGCACCCATTTAAATTGGAAATGAGGAGGAATTTCCTCTCTCAGGAGGTCGTGAATCTTTGGAATTCTCTTCCCTAGAGAGCTGTGGAGGCTGGGTCATTGAATATATTCAAGGTGGAGATAGACAGATATTTGAAAGGTAAGGGAGTCGAGGGTTATGGGGAGCGGGCAGGGAAGTGGAGTTGAGGCCGAGATCAGATCAGCCATGATCTTATTGAATGGCGGAGCAGGCTCGAGGGGCCGAATGACCGACTCCTGCTCCTATGTCTTATTACTCTCGATCGCAATCTCTCCCTTTCCCTCTCTCCCACTACTCTATCTCTCCCACTATCTCTCCCCCCTCTCTCTATCTTTCTCTCCCACTCTCTTTATCTCTCTCTCCCGCTCTGTATCCGTTTCCCTCTCTCTCTATTCTTGATCCAGTTTTAATTCAAATGTCCGACCCCTTGCCTGTTTAAAATCCCATGGGGATTTGCTGATTTCCTTGGAATCGCCCGGTCCCTGCATTGCTAACAGGGGCGACATTTTCAACCTGCCACCTTAGCATTGAACGGGCAGATCGCCTTTGAAATCTGTTTGTAATCGAGACACGTTCGGCGGAAAAGCCGAGCGTGGGACGGACTTTAAACTGAGGAACAGATTTCACCTACCATGGCCGCGGAATCTACGGACTTCTCAATCGCCAGGGGAGCATCTTCATTCTCAGTCTGCAACAGGAGAGAAGTCATCAGTACACAGTGCGGGAGAGGAGGAGGAGAAGGAAAGGGGTAGGAGGAGAGAAGAGAGAAGGAAAGAGACAGAGAGAAAGAAAGACTTGCATTTATCCTGTGCCTTTAACGTAGTAAAACGTCCCAAGGTGCTTCACAGGAGCGTAAATCAGACAAAATTTGACACCGAGCCACATGAGATATTAGGACAGGTTGGCCAAAGAGGTGGGTTTTAAGGAGCGTCTTAAAGGAGGAGAGAGAGGCGGAGAGGTTTAGGGAGGGAATTCCAGAGCTCGGGACCCAGGCGGCTGAAGGCACGGCCGCCAATGGTGGAGCGATGGAAATCGGGGGATGCGCGAGAGGCCAGAATTGGAGGAGTGCAGAGATCTGGGAGGGTTGTAGGGGCTGGAGGAGGTTACAGAGATAGGGAGGGTTGTAGGGGGCTGGAGGAGGTTACAGAGATAGGGAGGGTTGTAGGGGGCTGGAGGAGGTTACAGATATAGGGAGGGTTGTAGGGGCTGGAGGAGGTTACAGAGATAGGGAGGGTTGTAGGGGCTGGAGGAGGTTACAGAGATAGGGAGGGTTGTAGGGGCTGGAGGAGGTTACAGAGATAGGGAGGGTAGTAGGGGGCTGGAGGAGGTTACAGAGATAGGGAGGGTTGTAGGGGCTGGAGGAGGTTACAGAGATAGGGAGGGTTGTAGGGGCTGGAGGAGGTTACAGAGATCGGGAGGGTTGTAGGGGGCTGGAGGAGGTTACAGAGATAGGGAGGGTTGTAGGGGCTGGAGGAGGTTACAGAGATAGGGAGGGTTGTAGGGGCTGGAGGAGGTTACAGAGATAGGGAGGGTTGTAGGGGCTGGAGGAGGTTACAGAGACAGGGAGGGTTGTTGGGGCTGGAGGAGGTTACAGAGATAGGGAGGGTTGTAGGGGCTGGAGGAGGTTACAGAGATCTGGGAGGGTTGTAGGGGCTGCAGGAGGTTACAGAGATAGGGAGGGTTGTAGGGGCTGGAGGAGGTTACAGAGATAGGGAGGGTTGTAGGGGGCTGGAGGAGGTTACAGAGATAGGGAGGGTTGTAGGGGCTGCAGGAGGTTACAGAGATAGGGAGGGTTGTAGGGGCTGGAGGAGGTTACAGAGATAGGGAGGGTTGTAGGGCTGGAGGAGGTTACAGAGATAGGGAGGGTTGTAGGGGCTGGAGGGGGCTACAGAGATAGGGAGGGTTGTAGGGGCTGGAGGAGGTTACAGAGATAGGGAGGGTTGTAGGGGCTGGAGGAGGTTACAGAGATAGGGAGGGTTGTAGGGGCTGCAGGAGGTGACAGAGATAGGGAGGGTTGTAGGGGCTGGAGCACCTGGAGGAGGTTACAGAGATAGGGAGGGTTGTAGGGGCTGGAGGAGGTTACAGAGATAGGGAGGGTTGTAGGGGCTGGAAGAGGTCACAGAGATATGGAGGGTTGTAGGGCTGGAGGAGGTTACAGAGATAGGGAGGGTTGTTGGGGCTGGAGGAGAGTACAGAGATAGGGAGGGTTGTAAGGGCTGGAGGAGGTTACAGAGATAGGGAGGGTTGTAGGGGCTGGAGGAGGTTACAGAGATAGGGAGGGTTGTAGGGGCTGGAGCACCTGGAGGAGGTTACAGAGATAGGGAGGGTTGTAGGGGCTGGAGGAGGTTACAGAGATAGGGAGGGTTGTAGGGGCTGGAGGAGGTTACAGAGACAGGGAGGGAGGGTGCGAGCAGGCTGTGGAGGGATCTGAAAACGAGGATGAGAAATTCAAGGAGAAAAATCAGAGGAAACAAACAGAAGGACGAGAGAGCAGAACAAAACTGGACGGCGAGCATTAATAGCGTGAACCTGCAATATCGTCCCCTGTCGAAGATGGGGCCAAGCAGTCCATGAGGACAAGTGAGCTCTCTCGACTCACCTTTGACAAAGACCGGCACTGGTTCAGCTGGATGAAGGCGAACAGCACCAGGCCGACCAACACCAGCCGCACCGTCATCTGGGAGCTTCTCATCTCTGCCATTCTGTCTGATCTTCTGGCTCTGGGTTCAGGCTGTGGTTTGGAACGGGCGAACTGGCTCCCCTTTATACCCCACCGAGGGAAAGGCTGGGCGGGGAAAGCTGGGCGACTGACTCAGAGAAGGCTTCCTGGAACTGAGCGTTGCAAGCGCCTGATGTTGACATTGGAGCACGGACAGGAATTCGCGCATGAGGGGAGGGGAACGGACTGGAAAGGGGGATGGAGTCAATATTGATAGCGAGCGGAGCTGGGGCTGTGTTCAGCAAACAAACAACACGTTTCACAACTTCTAACGGTTACTAATTCAGCTCCCGAGACCCTAAGCTGGGGAATTCCCTCCCCAAACCTCTCTACCCCGCTCTCTCCTCCTTTAAGACGCTCCTTAAAACCGACCTCTTTGACCAAGCTTTTGCTCGCCCGTCCTAATATCTCCTGATGTGGCTCGCTGTCAATGATTGACCCCTCTGTGAAACGCCTTGGGACGTTTTACTACGTTAAAGGCGCTCTGTAAATGCGCGCTGTTGCTGTTGGTGCCTGAGACCAATCGCAAGAGGTATCAGCGTAAAAGGAGACCATTCGGCCCATCGCGCCCGTGCTAACTTCACATCGCAGCTATCCCCGTCACCCCCTTCGTCCACTTGTTCCCTGCTCCTCTTTCCATTTTAATTCATCGCCGAGTAGATGCAAGATCCTGCCTCTTCGCGTAATCGGAGGGACCTGCAAATCTCCGGTACTAAAGATTGAGAAATATCAGGCTCAAGTCTTTTGAGTACGGGATTACCATCTGTCCAGATTTCCTCACTTTTTCAGCCGCCTCGACCGAGCCCTGTGCCCGGATACATCTGGGCTCATTACCGTGGTTCAGTGGGTTTAACACTCTCTCTTTCTCTCTCTCGCCTCTGTGTCTGAACATTGTGGGTTCGAGCCGAGACTCGCACTCCATAATCCAGGCCGACGCTCCCAGTGCCCGTACTGAGGGAGCGCCGCACTGTGGGAGGGGCAGTACTGAGGGAGCGCCGCACTATCGGAGGGGCAGTACTGAGGGAGCGCCGCACTGTCGGAGGGGCGGTACTGAGGGAGCGCCGCACTGTCGGAGGGGCAGTACTGAGGGAGCGCCGCACTGTGGGAGGGGCAGTACTGAGGGAGCGCCGCACTGTCGGAGGGGCAGTACTGAGGGAGTGCCGCACTGTGGGAGGGACAGTACTGAGGGAGCGCCGCACTGTCGGAGGGGCAGTACTGAGGGAG
>JASTWF010000069.1:1494100-1523402 GCA_030390025.1 Squalus acanthias
TGCTCCAAGTGTGGTCTAACCAAGGTATATGGAGACCAGAACTGTGCACAGTGCTCCAAGTGTGGTCTAACCAAGGTATATGGAGACCAGAACTGTGCACAGTGCTCCAAGTGTGGTCTAACCAAGGTATATGGAGACCAGAACTGTGCACGGTGCTCCAAGTGTGGTCTAACCAAGGTATATGGAGACCAGAACTGTGCACGGTGCTCCAAGTATGGTCTAACCAAGGTATATGGAGACCAGAACTGTGCACAGTGCTCCAAGTGCGGTCTAACCAAGGTATACAGACCAGAACTGTATACAGTGCTCCAAGTGTGGTCTAACCAAGGTTCTATACAAGTTTAACATAACTTCCCTACTTTTCAATTCTATCCTTCCAGAAATAAACCCCAGTGCTTGCTTTGCCTTTTTTTATGGCCTTGTTAACCTGTGTTGCTCCTTTTAGTGTCTAATTGTGTATTTGTACGCCGAGATCGCTTTGCTTTTCCACCTCATTTAGATTCTTATTATCCAATTAAAATATAGAGAGAGAATAAAGCAAAATGAGAATAAAACAGCGGAAGAATGGACCCGATAAAATAATTAAACAGAGGCAAAAATCAGAAGGTGAATTAAACGGAGGGAGAATAAGCTAGAAACAGAGAGGGAACAACCAGATTCCAATAAATTAATAAAAAGGGAACAGATTTATATTTCAGATTTCGAGCATCCGCAGTTTTTTGCCTCTAGCAATGACCAGATCATCTGTTTCTTAGTGATGTTGGTTGAGGGATAAATATTGTCCCCAGGACACCGGGGAGAACTCCCCCCTGCTCTTCTTCCAATAGTGGCCGTGGGATCTTTTACATCCACCTGAGAGGGCAGACGGAGCCTCGGTTTAACGTCTCATCTGAAAGACGGCACCTCCGACAGTGAGGCGCTCCCTCAGTACTGCCCCTCCGACAGTGCGGCGCTCCCTCAGTACTGTCCCTCCGACAGTGCGGTGCTCCCTCAGTACTGCCCCTCCGACAGTGCGGCGCTCCCTCAGTACTGCCCCTCTGACAGTGCGGTGCTCCCTCAGTACTGCCCCTCCCACAGTGCGACGCTCCCTCAGTACTGCCCCTCCGACAGTGCGGCGCTCCCTCAGTTCTGCCCCTCCGACAGTGCAGCGCTCCCTCAGTACTGCCCCTCTGACAGTGCGGTGCTCCCTCAGTACTGCCCCTCCGACAGTGCGGCGCTCCCTCAGTACTGCCCCTCCGACAGTGCGGCGCTCCCTCAGTACTGCCCCTCTGACAGTGCGGTGCTCCCTCAGTACTGCCCCTCCGACAGTGCGGCGCTCCCTCAGTACTGCCCCTCTGACAGTGCGGCGCTCCCTCAGTACTGCCCCTCCCACAGTGCGACGCTCCCTCAGCACTGCCCCTCTGACAGTGCAGCGCTCCCTCAGCACTGCCCCTCCGACAGTGCGGCGCTCCCTCAGTACTGCCCCTCCGACAGTGCGGCGCTCCCTCAGTACTGCCCCTCCGACAGTGCGGCGCTCCCTCAGTACTGCCCCTCCGACAGTGCGGCGCTCCCTCAGTACTGCCCCCTCCGACAGTGCGGCGCTCCCTCAGTACTGCCCCTCCGACAGTGCGGCGCTCCCTCAGTACTGCCCCTCTGACAGTGCGGCGCTCCCTCAGTACAGCCCCTCCGACAGTGCGGCGCTCCCTCAGTACCGACCCTCCGACAGTGCGGCGCTCCCTCAGTACTGCACTGGGACTGTCAGCCTAAATTTTTGTGCTCGAGTCTCTGGAGTGGGACTTGAACCCACAACCTTCTGACTCAGAGGCGAGCGTGCTACCCACTGAGCCACAGCTGACACAGTAGAAAGATAATTCAGTATATCGGGATTTTCAGCTCTCAGGAAAACTAAGAAAATCACTTTTGGACAAGGAACCTTGAGGGACCTGATTTAAGGTGAGGTTAAGGGGTTAACAGTCGTGCCGTATTGATGCGTGCCGGAATCCCTCAGTGTTTACTATGAGGAGACTGTCTGTCACCAGGTTAGTTGAGTGTTTGTCAGGAACATTCAAGGACGTAAGCGATCTTGCCTTGCACAGAAGTGGCCAACTCAGTTCAGTCGGTGACTCAAACTTGCGTCGAGACCAATTGGGTTTCGACAAGTGCGTTTCTGTCTCATCGGAACAGCGCAACAGGAGGAGGCCATTCAGCCCCTTCGAGCCTGTTCCGCCATTCAGTGAGATCGTGGCTGATCTGTGACCTAACTCCATCCACCCGCCTTTGGCCCACATCCCTCAATACCTTTGATTAACAAAAATCTTTCAATCTCTGATTGAAAATTAACAATTGGCCCAGCATCAATTGCCGTTTGCGGAAGAGAGTTCCAAACTTCTACCACCCTTTGTGTGTCGAAGTGTTTCCTAACTTCACTCCTGAAAGGTCTGGCTCTAATATTTAGACTCTGCCTCCTAGACCTAGAATCCCCAACCAGCGGAAATAGTTTCTCTCTATCTACCCCATCAGTTCCCCTTAATATCCTGAAAACTCCGATCAGATCACCCCTGACAGGGCAAATGCAGGGAGGATGTTTCCACTGGGCTGGGGAGTCTAGAACCAGGGGTCACAGTCTCAGGATAAGGGGTCAGCCATTTAGGACTGAGATGAGGAGGAATTTCTTCACTCAGAGGTAGTAAATCTTTGGAATTCTCTACCCCAGAGGGCTGTGGAGGCTCAGTCTGTTGACTATATTCAAGACCGAGATCGATAGATTTTTGAATATTCAGGGAATCAAGGGATATGGGGATAGTGCAGGAAAGTGGAGATGAGGTAGAAGATCAGCCATGATCTTATTGAATGGCGGAGCAGGCTCGAGAGGCTGAATGGTCGACTCCTGCTCCTATTTCTTATGTTCTTATGTTTTTGACCTTCTAAATTCCAGGGAATACAACCCTAGTTTGTGTAATCTCTCCTCATTATTTACCAGAATAAATCAGAAACAGATTAAAATAGGGGGAGAGAATAAAACAGAATGAGGATTAAACAGCGGAAGCATGGACCCGATTAATTCATTTTATTTATTTTTTATTTGTTTTTATGGGATGTGGGCGTCGCTGGCGAGGCCCGGCATTTATTGGCCATCCCTAGTCGCCCCTTGAGAAGGTGGTGGTGAGCCGCCTTCTTGAACCGCTGCAGTCCGTGTGGTGAAGGTGCTCCCACTGTGCTGTTAGGGAGGGAGTTCCAGGATTTTGACCCAGCGACGATGAAGGAACGGCCGATATATTTCCAAGTCAGGATGGTGTGTGTGAGACTTGGAGGGGAACTGGGAGGTGGTGGTGTTCCCATGCGCCTGCTGCCCTTGTCCTTCTAGGTGGAAGAGGTCGCGGGTTTGGGAGGTGCTGCCGAAGAAGCCTTGGTGAGTTGCTGCAGTGTATCTTGTAGATGGTACACACTGCAGCCACGGTGCGCCGGTGGTGGAGGGAGTGAATGTTTAAGGTGGTGGATGGGGTGCCCATCAAGCGGGCTGCTTTGTCCTGGATGGTGTCGAACTTCTTGAGTGTTGTTGGAGCTGCATTCATCCAGGCAAGTGGAGAGTATTCCATCACACTCCTGACTTGTGCCTTGTAGATGGTGGAAAGGCTTTGGGGAGTCAGGAGGTGAGACACTCGCCGCAAAATACCCAGCCTCTGACCTGCACAGAGAGAAAAATCAGAAGGCGAATTAAACAGAGGGAGAATAAGCTAGAAACAGTGAGGGAACAACCAGATGCAAAAATATAATCAATCTGACCAAATTAATAAAAAGGAAACAGAGACAGAGAGAAATCCACACAGAGAGACGGATAGAGGGACAAAGATCATTAGAGAAATGGAGATACCAAGTGAGTGATAGAGAGGGAGATAGAGGGGAACGGAGACAGAGGGGAACAGGTGATCCATCACAGGGTTACTGGGTAAGAGTCATCGACCTGACACCTTTACTCTGTTTCTCTCTCCACAGACGCTGCCTGACCTGCTGAGTGTTTCCAGCATTTTCTGTTTATATTTCAGAATTTTTTGCCTCCAGCACTCTCTCTCGCCTCTGAGTCAGAAGGTTGTGGGTTCCAGTCCCACTCCAGAGACTCGAGCTCAAAAATCTAGGCCAACACTCCCAGTGCAGTATTGAGGGAGCGCCGCACTGTCGGAGGGGCGGTACTGAGGGAGCGCCGCACTGTCGGAGGGGCAGTACTGAGGGAGCGCCGCACTGTCGGAGGGGCAGTACTGAGGGAGCGCCGCACTGTCGGAGGGGCAGTACCGAGGGAGCGCCGCACTGTCGGAGGGGCAGTACTGAGGGAGCGCCGCACTGTCGGAGGGGCAGTACTGAGGGAGCACCGCACTGTCGGAGGGGCAGTACTGAGGGAGCGCTGCACTGTCAGAGGTGCCGTCTTTCGGTTGAAACTTGTAAACCGAGGCCCCGTCTGCCCTCTCAGGTGGACGTAAACGATCCCACGACCACCATTTTGAAGAAGAGCAGGGGGAGTTCTCCCCGGTGTCCTGGGGCCAATATTTATCCCTCAACCAACATCACTAAAACAGATGATCTGGTCATTATCACATTGCTGTTTGTGGGAGCTTGCTGTGCGTAAATTGGCTGCCGCGTTTCCTACATTACAACAGTGACCACACTTCAAAAAAAGTACTTCATTGGCTGTGAAGCGCTTTGGGACGTCCTGAGGTGGTGAAAGGCGCTGGAGAAACGCGAGTCTTTTTGTTAAATACGGTAGGGTTTTGGGATGCTGGATGTGGAATTAAATATCTTTTATACCGTCAATTCTGCGGAAAGATAATTCAGTATATCGGGATTTTCAGCTCTCAGGAAAACTAAGAAAATCGCTTTTGGACAAGGAACCTTGAGGGACCTGGTTTAAGGTGAGGTGAAGGGGTTAACAGTCGTGCCGTATTGATGCGTGCCGGAATCCCTCAGTGTTTACTATGAGGAGACTGTCTGTCACCAGGTTAGTTGAGTGTTTGTCAGGAACATTCAAGGACGTCAGCGATCTTGCCTTGCCCAGAACCAGTGGCCAACTCAGTTCAGTCAGTGACTCAACCTTGCGTCGAGACCAATTGGGTTTCGACAAGTGCGTTTCTGTCTCATCGGAACAGCGCAACAGGAGGAGGCCATTCAGCCCCTTCGCGCCTGTTCCGCCATTCAGTGAGATCGAGGCTGATCTGTGACCTCACTCCATCCACCCGCCTTTGGCCCACATCCCTCAATACCTTTGATTAACAAAAATCTATCAATCTCCGATTTAAAATGAACAATTGGCCCCCAGCATCAGTTGCCGTTTGCGGAAGAGAGTTCCAAACTTCTACCACCCTTTGTGTGTCGAAGTGTTTCCTAATTTCACTCCTGAAAGGTCTGGCTCTAATTTTTAGGCTATGCCGCCCTAGTCCTAGAATCCCCAACCAGCCTCTCTCTCTCTCTCCTCCTTTAAGATGCTCCTTAAAACTGAGCTCTTTGACCAAGCTTTTGGTCGCCTGTCCTAATATCTCCTGATGTTGGCTCGCTGTCAAATTCTGTTTCCTAATCGCTCCCGGGAAGGGCCTCGGGATGTTGTTACTGTGTTAAAGGCGCTATATAAATGTAATGTGTTGTTGCTGTTGTTGTTGTTGAAACTGCCCGAATTGTCACGTTTCGAAGCCCACATGACGAGTTGAAAAATCAGCCCTGACCGTCTCCCCAGGGTCAAGGGTCGGGATAGCCAGCGCGCGTCGCCGTGGGAGATTCTGCCCCCACCTCCGCCAGAGGATGGACGATCAAAAACAACAGAACTAAAAGGGTTAAATCACCAGGACAGGTTGGCACAGACTGGGCTTGTGTTCCCTGGAGTTTAGAAGATTAAGGGGTGATCTAATCGAGGTGTTTGAGGTGATTAAAGGATTCGATAGGGGAGAGAGAGAGAGAAACTATTTCCTCTGGTGGGGGGAGTCCAGAACAAGGGGGCAGAACCTTAAAATTAGAGCCAGGCCGTTCAGGGGTGATGTCAGGAAGCAATTCTTCACACAAAGGGTGGTGGAAATCTGGAACTCTCTCCCCCACAAAAAGCTGTTGAGGCCGGGGGTCAATTGGAAATGTCAAAACTGAGATCGATAGATTTGTGTTGGGTAAGGGTATTAAGGGTTATGGAACCAAAGCGGGTAGATGGATGTCAAGATACAGATCAGCCGTGATCTGATTGAATCGTGGGACAGGCTCGAGGGGCTGAATGGGCCTCCACCTGTTCCTATGGTAACAGGCTCGAGGGGCTGAATGGGCCTCCTCCTGTTCCTATGGTAACAGTATCGAGGGGCTGAATGGGCCTCCTCCTGTTTCTGTGTAACAGGCTCGAGGGGGCTGAATGGGCCTCCTCCTGTTCCTGTGTAACAGGCTCGAGGGGCTGAATGGGCCTCCTCCTGTTTCTGTGTAACAGGCTCGAGGGGGCTGAATGGGCCTCCTCCTGTTCCTGTGTAACAGGCTCGAGGGGCTGAATGGGCCTCCTCCTGTTCCTATGGTAACAGGCTCGAGGGGCTGAATGGGCCTCCTCCTGTTCCAATGGTAACAGGCTCGAGGGGTTGAATGGGCCTCCTGCTGTTCCTGTGTAACAGGCTCGAGGGACTGAATGGGCCTCCCCCAGTTCCTGTGTAACAGGCTTGAGAGGTTGAATGGGCCTCCTCATGTTCCTGTGTAACAGATCGAGGGGCTGAATGGCCTCCTCCTGTTCCTATGGTAACAGGCTCGAGGGGCTGAATGGGCCTCCTCATGTTCCTGTGTAACAGATCGAGGGGCTGAATGGCCTCCTCCTGTTCCTATGGTAACAGGCTCGAGGGGCTGAACGGGCCTCCTCCTGTTCCTGCGTTTAAGGTATGTCTGCAATCAGGGCACAGGTTTTGTTTACGGAGTTCAGTCACTGTTGCCGTGGCGCCTGTGATAAGCAGGCCAGGCGACAACATGGCTGGCCAAGGCCCCTGCCCCCCGGCCTATTCTGGCAGTGCAGGTGTCGGTCAGTTCAATCCAGCAGTGATAAGACTCCCCCTCAGCACAGCCTGACCTCCCGGTCAATGATGCCCGGTGTGTGCAGCACTTTTCCCAGCCAGAAAGTTATTCCCCCGTCACATGTGGAAATTCGGTTCCGTCTCCTCAGAGCCTTGCGACTTACCTGTTTCTCTATCCCAGCGCGGTTTAAGCATTTCCCCTCTTCGCCCCCCTCTCCAATCCCTTCCCAGATACCTCGTCAAACAGAGTCCCTATTGTTCACTGCAGGTTCAATCCTTAACTCTTTCCCTCGGCCTCACAGACACTCCAATTCAAGGCCGATCACAAGAGAACGGTTTACCCCGACGGCAGATACAAGAGCTGGGCCTTGTCACGGCCATGGCTCAGTGGGTATAGCACTCTCTCACTTGCCTCTCTTGCTGACACTCCCCAGTGGCGGTACTGAGGGAGCGCCGCACTGTCAGAGGGGCAGTACTGAGGGAGCGCCGCACTGTCGGAGGGACAGTACTGAGGGAGCGCCGCACTGTCGGAGGGACAGTACTGAGGGAGCGCCGCACTGTCGGAGGGGCAGTACTGAGGGTGCACCGCACTGTCGGAGGGTCAGTACTGAGGGAGCGCCGCATTGTCGGAGGGGCAGTACTGAGGGAGCGCCGCATTGTCGGAGGGGCAGTACTGAGGGAGCGGCGCATTGTTGGAGGAGCAGTACTGAGGGATCGCCGCACTGTCAGAGGGGCGGTACTGAGGTAGCGCCGCACTGTCGGAGGGGCCATCTTTCGGATGAGACGTTAAACCGAGGCACCGTCTGCCCCCTCAGGTGGACGTAAAAGATCCCGTGGCCCCTATTCGGAAGAAGAGCAGGGGGGAGTTCTCCCCGGTGTCCTGGGGCCAATATTTATCCCTCAACCAACATCACTAAAAACAGATGATCTGGTCATTTATCACATTGCTGTTTGTGGGATCTTGCTGTGCGTACATTGGCTGCCGCGTTTCCCACATTACAACAGTGACCACACATCGAAAAAAACGACTTCATTGGCTGTGAAGATCTTTCTTTCCTTCCTTCCGTCCTTCTCTCTCTTTCTTTCTGTCTCTCTCTCTCTCTCTCACCTCAGTCCCAAAAACCGTGTCATGGTTTATTTTTACGGCCTTGCGAAGGATTGTGGGGCCAGCAAAACCTAATTAAAAACCTAACCAAACAGGACCAGCCCCACTCGCCGGGGCGAGGCTAATGTACATCTGTTTGCTTTCCTCGGATTAACAATGCAGGAAGCTTTTCTAGCCCTGCGACAATATCTGAATCACCGCACTTGGACATCGTCCAGGATAATCAGCAGCAGCTCACAGCCGACCACCCCCGTAGTGAAGGCAAGTGAGCCGCTGTCAATGGCTCGCGGGCCATTTCTCTCGATGCGATTAGACGCGAGCTTTACTACCTCAGTCTCGGGGACAGAGTTAGCTGTGAGCGGCTCTCTGTTCTCCAGAGGCAAGGGGGAAAGACGTGCGGCGCTCCCTCAGTACTGCCCCTCCGACAGTGCGGCGCTCCCTCAGTACTGCCCCTCCGACAGTGCGGCGCTCCCTCAGTACTGCCCCTCCGACAGTGCGGCGCTCCCTCAGTACTGCCCCTCCGACAGTGCGGCGCTCCCTCAGTACTGCCCCTCCGACAGTGCGGCGCTCCCTCAGTACTGCCCCTCCGATAGTGCAGCGCTCCCTCAGTACTGCCCCTCCGACAGTGCGGCGCTCCCTCAGTACTGCCCCTCTGACAGTGCGGCGCTCCCTCAGTACTGCCCCTCCGACAGTGCGGCGCTCCCTCAGTACTGCCCCTCCGACAGTGCGGCGCTCCCTCAGTACTGCCCCTCCGACAGTGCGGCGCTCCCTCAGTACTGCCCCTCCGACAGTGCGGCGCTCCCTCAGTACTGCCCCTCCGACAGTGCGGCACTCCCTCAGTACTGCCCCTCCGACAGTGCGGCGCTCCCTCAGTACTGCCCCTCCGACAGTGCGGCGCTCCCTCAGTACTGACCCTCCGACAGTGCGGCGCTCCCTCAGTACTGCCCCTCCGACAGTGCGGCGCTCCCTCAGTACCGCCCCTCCGACAGTGCGGTGCTCCCTCAGTACTGCCCCTCCGACAGTGCGGTGCTCCCTCAGTACTGCCCCTCCGACAGTGCGGTGCTCCCTCAGTACTGCCCCTCTGACAGTGTGGCGCTCCCTCAGTACTGCTCCTCTGACAGTGCGGCACTCCCTCAGTACTGCTCCTCTGACAGTGCGGCACTCCCTCAGTACTGCCCCTCTGACAGTGCGGCGCTCCCTCAGTACTGTACTGGAGTGTCAGTCTGGATTTTGGTGCTGAAGTCTCTGGGCTGGGGCTTGAACCCACAACCTTCTGACTCAGAGGCGAGAGTGCTGCTCCACTGAGTCACACCTGGCGCTTCAGAAGAATGAGGGATGATCTCATTGAAACGTCTAAAATTCTTGGAGGGCTTGACAGTGTAGTTTCCCTTGGCTGGAGAGTGTCCTCACCTCCTGACTCCCCAAAGCCTTTCCACCATCTACAAGGCACAAGTCAGGAGTGTGATGGAATACTCTCCACTTGCCTGGATGAGTGCAGCTCCAACAACACTCAAGAAGCTCGACTCCATCCAGGACAAAGCAGCCCGCTTGATCGGCACCCCATCCACCACCTTAAACATTCACTCCCTCCACCACCGGCGCACCGTGGCTGCAGTGTGTACCATCTACAAGATGCACTGCAGCAACTCACCAAGGCTTCTTCGGCAGCACCTCCCAAACCCGCGACCTCTTCCACCTAGAAGGACAAGGGCAGCAGACGCATGGGAACACCACCACCTCCAAGTTCCCCTCCAAGTCACACACCATCCTGACTTGGAAATATGTCGGCCGTTCCTTCATCGTCGCTGGATCAAAATCCTGGATCTCCCTCCCTAACAGCACTGTGGGAGCACCTTCACCACACGGACTGCAGCGGTTCAAGAAGGCGGCTCACCACCACCTTCTCGAGGGGGCAATTAGGGATGGGCAATAAATGCTGGGCCTTGCCAGCGACGCCCACATCCCAGGAACGAATAAAAAAAAACCAGGGGTCACAGTCTCAGATACGGGGGTCGGCCATTTAGGACTGAGATGAGGAGGAATTTCTTCACTCAGAGGGCGGTGAACCTGTGGAATTCTCTACCACAGAAGGCTGTGGAGGCCAAGTCACTGAATATATTTAAGAAGGAGATGGATAGATTTCTAGACACAAAAGGCATCAAGGGGTATGGGGAGAGAGCGGGAATATGGTATTGAGATAGAGGATCAGCCACGATCATATTGAATGGCGGAGCAGGCTCGAAGGGCCGAATTGCCTCCTCCTGCGCAGTGTCATTCTACACGTGCACACGGGCGCAGGATTCGAGCATGTGTGCGTGGCTGGCAAGGCCGGCATTTATTGCCCATCCCTCGTTCCCAGAGAGACAGGTGTGAACAGAGCGTGTCCGTCCTGTTGCTGGAGACACCTTTTCAACGGAGCTGGTGTCCTTTACGACTTCCACACCCACACTGATTGCCATCTGTTGAACACGACCTGGCAAAGGATTGACAATCCAGCGAGTGTTTGTCATCTGTAAATGTACCAATCCCACCCCATCGCAAGATAAGCACAGGTGAGGCAGGCCACTCGGCCCACTGTCGGAGGGGCAGTACTGAGGGAGTGCTGCACTGTCAGAGGGGCAGTACTGAGGGAGCGCCGCACTGTCGGAGGGGCGGTACTGAGGGAGCGCAACACTGTCGGAGGGGCAGTACTGAGGGAGCGCTGCACTGTCGGAGGGGCAGTACTGAGGGAGCGCCGCACTTTCGGAGGGGCTGTACTCAGGGAGTGCCGCACTGTCGGAGGGGCTGTACTGAGGGAGTGCCGCACTGTTGGAGGGGCAGTACTGAGTGAGCGCCGCACTGTCGGAGGGGCAGTACTGAGGGAGCGCTGCACTGTCGGAGGGGCAGTACTGAGGGAGCGCTGCACTGTCAGAGGGGCAGTACTGTGGGAGGGGCAGTACTGAGGGAGCGCCGCACTGTCGAAGGGGCAGTACTGAGGGAGCGCCGCACTGTCGGAGGGGCAGTACTGAGGGAGCGCCGCACTGTCGGAGGGTCAGTACTGAGGGAGCGCCGCACTGTCAGAGGGGCGGTACTGAGGGAATGCTGCACTGTCGGATGGGCAGTACTGAGGAGCGCTGCACTGTCAGAGGGGCGGTACTGAGGTTGCACCGCACTGTCGGAGGGCAGTACTGAGGGAACGTCGCACTGTCGAAGGGGCAGGTACTGAGGGAGTGCCGCACTGTCGGAGGGGCAGTACTGAGGGAGCGCCGCACTGTCGGAGGGGCAGTACTGAGGGAGCGTCGCACTGTCGGAGGGGCGGTACTGAGGGGAGCGCCGCACTGTCGGAGGGGCAGTACTGAGGGAGCGCCGCACTGTCGGAGGGGCAGTACTGAGGGAGCGCCGCACTGTAGGAGGGGCAGTAACTGAGGGGGCGCCGCACTGTCGGAGGGGCAGTACTGAGGGAGTGCCGCACTGTCAGAGGGGCAGTACTGAGGGAGCGTCGCACTGTCGGAGGGGCAGTACTGAGGGAGCGCCGCACTGTCGGAGGGGCAGTACTGAGGGAGCGCCGCACTGTCGGAGGGGCAGTACTGAGGGAGCGCCGCACTGTGGGTGGGGCAGTTCTGAGGGAGCGCCGCACTGTCGGAGGGGCAGTACTGAGGGAGCGCCGCACTGTCGGAGGGGCAGTACTGAGGGAGCGCCGCACTGTGGGAGGGGCAGTACTGAGGGAGCGCCGCACTGTCGGAGGGGCAGTACTGAGGGGAGCGCTGCACTGTCAGAGGGGTAGTACTGAGGGAGCGCCGCACTGTCGGAGGGGCAGTACTGAGGGGAGCGCTGCACTGTCAGAGGGGCGGTACTGAGGTTGCCCCGCACTGTCGGAGGGGCAGTACTGAGGGAGCGTCGCACTGTCGGAGGGGCGGTACTGAGGGAGTGCCACACTGTCGGAGTGGCAGTACTGAGGGAGCGCCGCACTGTGGGAGGGGCAGTACTGAGGGAGCGCCGCAGTGTCGGAGGGTCAGTACTGAGGGAGCGCCGCAGTGTCGGAGGGGCAGTACTGTGGGAGCGCCGCACTGTCGGAGGGGCAGTACTGTGGGAGCGCCGCACTGTCGGAGGGGCAGTACTGTGGGAGCGCCGCACTGTCGGAGGGGCAGTACTGTGGGAGCGTTGTCGATCGGACGTGGTGCGTGGAATAATTGAATTGTGAGAGTATCTCCGGTCTTTTTATTGCCCTGACAAGGTACTTAAATATATTGCATGGTTTTTATAAAGAGAAATGTCACTTCCGTCATCATAAAAAAAGGCTTTGTGAGTGTGTTCATATGCCGGATACACTGAAATATATGTGGCAAATATTTACAATAGAGCAGAGTGTACAATAGCTATGCTTCAGTAACTTAACTGAAATAGGCACAAATAGTTTCCCCTGATGCAAAGGGCTGAGTTGAATCGTCTGTCGCTCTGAATTTGACTGGATTGATTCCCGGGATGTGAGGGTTGTTCTCTGATGAGACATTGAGTAGATTGGGCCTACACTCTCTGGAGTTTAAAGAAGGACTCGCATTTCTCCAGCGCCTTTCACCACCTCAGGACGTCCCAAAGCGCCTCACAGCCAATGAAGTACCTTTTTTGAAGTGTGGTCACTGTTGTAATGTAGGAAACGCAGCAGCCAAATTGCGCACAGCAAGCTCCCACAAACAGCAATGTCCAGATAGTTTTTTTGTTAATCAAGGGATAAATATTGTCCCCAGGACACTGTGGAGAACTCCCCAGCTCAGCTTTGAAATAGTGCCCATGGGATCTTTTACATCCACCTGAGAGAGCCCCGCTCCCTCAGTACTGCCCCTCCGACAGTGCGGCGCTCCCTCAGTACTGCCCCTCCGACAGTGCGGCGCTCCCGCAGTACTGCCCCTCCGACAGTGCGGCGCTCCCGCAGTACTGCCCCTCCGACAGTGCGGCGCTCCCTCAGTACTGCCCCTCCGACAGTGCGGTGCTCCCTCAGTACTGCCCCTCCGACAGTGCGGCGCTCCCGCAGTACTGCCCCTCCGACAGTGCGGCGCTCCCTCAGTACTGCCCCTCCGACAGTGCGGCGTTCCCTCAGTACTGCCCCTCCGACAGTGCGGCCCTCCCTCAGTACTGCCCCTCCGACAGTGTGGCGCTCCCTCAGTACTGCCCCTCCGACAGTGCGGCGATCCCTCAGTACTGCCCCTCCGACAGTGCGGCGCTCCCTCAGTACTGCCCCTCCGACAGTGCGGCCCTCCCTCAGTACAGACACTGGGAGTGCTGGCCTGCATTAAGTGGCTCGAGTCTCTGGAGTGGGGCCTCGAACCCACGACCTTCTGACTCTGAGGGGAGAGTGAGCGAGAGAGAGCGAGGGAGAGAGAGAGAGAGTGCTCAACCCACTGAGCCACAGCAGATGCTAAATAAGAAAGTGATGGATTGCAGGAGAGAGGGCGACGAGGAGAGCCACGCTCTTGGGCTGCAGTTTAAGAATGCGTTGGGAGTTGGAGATGGTGCGATGGCTCCCGCCTGTGAAACACACTTTGACCACTTATGTTTGATAGTGACAGAAATATCGGAGATGTGGGGAAATGAAGTCCTGGTGGCCGACAGTTCAGAATTAACAAAAGAGTCTGTTGAGAAGTGAGACTGAGGTGAGGACAGAGACATTGACTGTGTGCTGGAGTAATGTATTTACACAGGAATTTCCTGAATAATGAAGAAACGTTTATTGTGTTGACAGCCCCTCCCAGGGATTTACGCAGGATCCCGTCACGGACCCAATCGAGCAAAGTCATTGCAAGATCACAGGAGCGGCACAGTATCAAGGGGACAACCTTCTGGAGAGGTACTGGGAGATGATCGGTCGCAGACATCCGGCAGAGAAAGTGGCGTCTGTTCTCCTGGGACTTGGCTCCGGCATGGGGTACGATGAGAGACGGCAGACGGTCAGAGCATTGAGAGAAGATTAGGTAAAGATAATGAATGCTTTCCGCCAAACTGGGGTTGTTCTCCTCGGAGAGGGTGCGGAGGAGATTGACCAGAATGTTTCCAGGGATGAGGGACTTCAGTGATGTGGAGAGACTGGAGAAGCTGGGGTTGTTCTCCTTAGAGCAGAGAAGGTTAAGGAGGAGATTGACCAGAATGTTTCCAGGGATGAGGGACTTCAGTGATGTGGAGAGACTGGAGAAGCTGGGATTGTTCTCCTTAGAGCAGAGAAGGTTAAGGAGGAGATTGACCAGAATGATTCCAGGGATGAGGGACTTCAGTGATGTGGAGAGACTGGAGAAGCTGGGGTTGTTCTCCTTAGAGCAGAGAAGGTTAAGGGGAGATTGACCAGAATGGTCCCAGGGATGAGGGACTTCAGTGATGTGGAGAGACTGGAGAAGCTGGGGTTGTTCTCCTTAGAGCAGAGAAGGTTAAGGGGAGATTGACCAGAATGGTCCCAGGGATGAGGGACTTCAGTGATGTGGAGAGACTGGAGAAGCTGGGGTTGCTCTCCTTAGAGCAGAGAAGGTTAAGGGGAGATTTAATGGAGGCGTTCAAAATCATGAGGGGTTTTGATAGAGTAAATAAGGAGAAACTGTGTCCAGTGGCAGGAGGGTCGGTAACCAGAGGACACAGATTGAAGATAATCGGTAAAAGAACCAGAGGGGGAGATGAGGAGAATTGTTTTTCCGCAGCGAGTTGTTGTGATCTGGAACGCGCTGCCTGAAAGGGCGGTGGAAGCAGATTCAATAGTAACTTTCAAAAGGGGAATTGGAGAAATACTTGAAGGGGAAAAATTCACAGGGCTGTGGAGAAAGAGCAGGGGGGGAGTGGGGCTAATTGGAGAGCTCGTTCAAAGAGCCGGCACAGGCAGGATGGGCCGAATGGCCTCCTCCTGTGTGCTGTGTGATTCTAAATCTTCACGCTAAGGCTGCATTGTGGCAACTAAGGAAAGAACGAGCCACATTTCTCAGCAGCTGTAGCAGTTGGACTGTCTCTCTCCACTGCAAATCTTCAATGAAGTGAGCCTGGGAACAGAGCGCTCAGGGTCAAAGTTCTGTCCACCAGTTGTGATGGATTGGAAAGACCTGTATGTCCCAAATGACTTGTACGCCACGATCAGGAAAGGCTGAACAGGCTGGGGCTCTTTTCTCTAGAGAAGGGAAGGCTGAGGGGTGACCTGATCGAGGTCTTTAAAATTATGAAGGGTTTCGATAGGGTAGACGTAGAGAAGATGTTTCCACTTGTGGGGGAGACCAGAACTAGGGGCCGTCAATATAAGATAGTCACTAATAAATCCAATAGTGAATTCAGGAGAAACTTCTTTCCCCAGAGAGTGGTGAGAATGGGGAACTCGCTACCACAGGGAGTGGTTGAGGCGAAGAGCAGAGATGCATTTCAGGGGAAACTAGATAAACACATGAGGGAGAAAGGAATAGAAGGATATGGTGATGGGGTGAGATGAAGAGGGGTGGGAGGAGGCTGGTGTGGAGCACAAACACCGGATGGACCAGTTGGGCCCAATGGCCTGTTTCTGTGATGTAAAATTCGACGCAATCTCACCTACCTCACTGGAGGCAGCAAATAATTCTATTTCTGAATAAACTTCATTGATAGTTTAGCCTGTCTAGAGCAGCAGGGGAGTTTGACTGTGCGTGCCGGCAGGTTTGGCTCGGGGACTGGGAGTGCGAACTCTGTCTAATTAACCCTTTAACCGCCAGCAGCAGGGCGAGGGTTTATGTACTTCGGTACAAATTCCTCTGTGTCCTGCTCTAACCTGTTTGTTTTGCCAATAACGGAGTCAAAATCGTTATGGCCGTTAAAATAATGGGTAATTTCCTCTTGGCGCCCCTGCAAGGTGAGAATTGTTTCCCCTCCCATCAACATCCTGTCACGATAAAGGGGTTAAATCACGAGGACAGGTTGCCCAGACTAGGCTTGTGTTCCCTGGAGTTTAGAAGATTAAGGGGTGATCTAATCGAGGCGTTTGAGATGATTAAAGGATTCGATAGGGTAGAGAGAGAGAAACTATTTCCTCTGGTGGGGGGAGTCCAGAGCAAAGGGGCAGAACCTTAAAATTAGAGCCAGGCCGTTCAGGGGTGATGTCAGGAAGCACTTCTTCACACAAAGGGGGGTGGAAATCTGGAACTCTCTCCCCCAAAAAGGTTCTCGAGGCTGGGGGTCAATTGGAAATTTCAAAACTGAGATCGATAGGTTTTGTTGGGTAAGGGTATTAAGGGTTACGGAACCAAGGTGGGTAGATGGAGTTAAGATACAGATCAGCCGCGATCTGATTGAATCGTGGAAGAGGCCCGAGGGGCTGAATGGGCCTCCTCCTGTTCCTATGGTAACAGGCCCGAGGGGCTGAATGGGCCTCCTCCTGTTCCTATGGTAACAGGCTCGAGGGGCTGAATGGGCCTCCTCCTGTTCCTGTGTAACAGGCATGAGGGGGCTGAATGGGCCTCCTCCTGTTCCTGTGTAACAGACTCGAGGGGGCTGAATGGGCCTCCTCCTGTTCCTGTGTAACAGGCTCGAGGGGCTGAATGGCCTCCTCCTGTTCCTGTGTAACAGGCTCGAGGGGCTGAATGGGCCTCCTCCTGTTCCTAAGGTAACAGGCTCGAGGGACTGAATGGGCCTCCTCCTGTTCCTATGGTAACAGGCTCGAGGGGTTGAATGGGCTCCTCCTGGTCCTGTGTAACAGGCTCGAGGGGGCTGAATGGGTCTCCTCCTGTTCCTGTGTAACAGGCTCGAGGGGCTGAATGGGCCTCCTCCTGTTCCTGTGTAATAGGCTTGAGGGGCTGAATGGCCTCCTCCTGTTCCTGTGTAACAGGCTCGAGGGGCTGAATGGGCCTCCTCCTGTTCCTGTGTAACAGGCTCGAGGGGCTGAATGGGCCTCCTCCTGTTCCTATGGTAACAGGCTCGAGGTGCTGAATGGGCCTCCTCCTGTTCCTATGGTAACAGGCTCGAGGGACTGAACGGGCCTCCTCCTGTTCCTGTGTAACAGGCTCGAGGGGCTGAAGGGGCCTCCTCCTGTTCCGATGGTAACAGGCTCGAGGGGCTGAATGGGCCTCTTCCTGTTCCTGTGTAACAGGCTCGAGGGGGCTGAATGGGCTTCCTCCTGTTCCTGTGTAACAGGCTCGAGGGGTGAATGGGCCTCCTCCTGTTCCTGTGTAACAGGCTCGAGGGGACTGAATGGGCCTCCTCCTGTTCCTGTGTAACAGGCTTGAGGGGGCTGAATGGGCCTCCTCCTGTTCCTATGGTAACAGGCTTGAGGGGCTGAATGGGCCTCCTCCTGTTCCTATGGTAACAGGCTTGAGGGGCTGAATGGGCTCCTCCTGTTCCTGTGTAACAGGATCGAGGGGCTGAATGGGCCTCCTCCTGTTCCTGTGTAACAGGATCGAGGGGCTGAATGGGCTCATCCTGTTCCTGTGTAACAGGCTCGAGGGGCTGAAGGGGCCTCCTCCTGTTCCTGTGTAACAGGATCGAGGGGCTGAATGGGCCTCCTCCTGTTCCTGTGTAACAGGCTCGAGGGGCTGAATGGGCCTCCTCCTGTTCCTGTGTCACAGGCTCGAGGGGGCTGAATGGGCCTCCTCCTGTTCCTATGTAACAGGCTCGAGGGGGCTGAATGGGCCTCCTTCTGTTCCTGTGTAACAGACTCGAGGGGCTGAATGGGCCTCCTCCTGTTCCTGTGTAACAGGCGCGAGGGGCTGAATGTGCCTCCTCCTGTTCCTGTGTAACAGGCTCGAGGGGCTGAATGGGCCTCCTCCAGTTCCTGTGTAACAGGCTCGAGGGGGCTGAATGGGCTCCTCCTGTTCCTGTGTAACAGGCTCGAGGGGCTGAATGGGCCTCCTCCTGTTCCTGTGTAACAGGCGCGAGGGGCTGAATGTGCCTCCTCCTGTTCCTGTGTAACAGGCTTGAGGGGGCTTAATGGGCCTCCTTCTCTTCCTGTGTAACAGGCTCGAGGGGCTGAATGGGCCTCCTCCTGTTCCTGTGTAACAGGCTCGAGGGGCTGAATGGGCCTCCTCCTGTTCCTATGGTAACAGGCTCGAGGTGCTGAATGGGCCTCCTCCTGTTCCTATGGTAACAGGCTCGAGGGACTGAACGGGCCTCCTCCTGTTCCTGTGTAACAGGCTCGAGGGGCTGAAGGGGCCTCCTCCTGTTCCGATGGTAACAGGCTCGAGGGGCTGAATGGGCCTCTTCCTGTTCCTGTGTAACAGGCTCGAGGGGGCTGAATGGGCTTCCTCCTGTTCCTGTGTAACAGGCTCGAGGGGTGAATGGGCCTCCTCCTGTTCCTGTGTAACAGGCTCGAGGGGACTGAATGGGCCTCCTCCTGTTCCTGTGTAACAGGCTTGAGGGGGCTGAATGGGCCTCCTCCTGTTCCTATGGTAACAGGCTTGAGGGGCTGAATGGGCCTCCTCCTGTTCCTATGGTAACAGGCTTGAGGGGCTGAATGGGCTCCTCCTGTTCCTGTGTAACAGGATCGAGGGGCTGAATGGGCCTCCTCCTGTTCCTGTGTAACAGGATCGAGGGGCTGAATGGGCTCATCCTGTTCCTGTGTAACAGGCTCGAGGGGCTGAAGGGGCCTCCTCCTGTTCCTGTGTAACAGGATCGAGGGGCTGAATGGGCCTCCTCCTGTTCCTGTGTCACAGGCTCGAGGGGGCTGAATGGGCCTCCTCCTGTTCCTATGTAACAGGCTCGAGGGGGCTGAATGGGCCTCCTTCTGTTCCTGTGTAACAGACTCGAGGGGCTGAATGGGCCTCCTCCTGTTCCTGTGTAACAGGCTCGAGGGGCTGAAGGGGCCTCCTCCTGTTCCTGTGTAACAGGCGCGAGGGGCTGAATGTGCCTCCTCCTGTTCCTGTGTAACAGGCTCGAGGGGCTGAATGGGCCTCCTCCAGTTCCTGTGTAACAGGCTCGAGGGGGCTGAATGGGCTCCTCCTGTTCCTGTGTAACAGGCTCGAGGGGCTGAATGGGCCTCCTCCTGTTCCTGTGTAACAGGCGCGAGGGGCTGAATGTGCCTCCTCCTGTTCCTGTGTAACAGGCTTGAGGGGGCTTAATGGGCCTCCTTCTCTTCCTGTGTAACAGACTCGAGGGGCTGAATGTCCTCCTCCAGTTCCTGTGTAACAGGCTCGAGGGGGCTGAATGGGCTCCTCCTGTTCCTGTGTAACAGGTGCGAGGGGCTGAATGGGCCTCCTCCTGTTCCTGTGGTAACAGCTTGAGGGGCTGAATGTCCTCCTCCAGTTCCTGTGTAACAGGCTCGAGGGGGCTGAATGGGCTCCTCCTGTTCCTGTGGTAGCAGCTTGAGGGGCTGAATGGGCCTCTTCCTGTTCCTGTGTAACAGGCTCGAGGGGCTGAATGGGCCTCTTCCTGTTCCTGTGTAACAGGCTCGAGGAGCTGAATGGGCCTCCTCCTGTTCCTATGCTCATGAAACTCATTATTTTGTTTGGGTTACGTCAAATCGAAAGAGAATAGTTTAGTGTTTTCTCATCTCTTTAGTGGTTAATGGATAACCTGAAAGCTTTGCTAAATGCTCAATTAAGATTAGAGCATCGTGCCTAAGTAAGACTTTGTGTGGTATTGTTATTGCAACCGACTTCCGTTGGTATTAGTCTTTGCTTTCTGCCATCGTTGTATTCCAAAGTGCCATGCGTTTCATGTTCATGGCAACAGACATTGATTAGATTCGCTCTTTCCAGCCATAGTTATTGTCGCAGGCCATTTACAGCCAGAGTTTCCCTTGACCTCACCATGTCAGCCAATGAGTTGGAAGCAGGGCGTGACTTACGCCAGGACTCACAGCAAACAGTCTATCTACTCAGCGAACAGAATCTATTTGAACAGTGCTCTGCAGCAAACAGTCTACAGAATCTATTTAATCAGCGCCCTACAGCAAACAGCCTACAAAACCTATTTAATCAGCGCGCTACAGCAGTCCACAGAATCTATTTAATCAGCGCGCTACAGCAGTCCACAGAATCTATTTAATCAGCGCTCTACAGCAAACAGTCTACAGAATCTATTTAATCAGCGCTCTACAGCAAACAGTCTACAGAATCTATTTAATCAGCGCTCTACAGCAAACAGTCTACAGAATCTATTTAATCAGAGCACTACAGCAAACCGTCTACAGAATCTATTTAATCAGAGCACTACAGCAAACAGTCTACAGAATCTATTTAATCAGCGCACTACAGCAGACAGTCTACAGAATCTATTTAATCAGCGCACTACAGCAAACAGTCTACAGAGTCTATTTAATTAGAGCACTGCAGCAAACAGTCTACAGAGTCTATTTAAAAAGAATCTCTATGAACTCATTTCCGAAACTACAGTGTGAAACTACACTTACAGCAGTGCAGTCTCCAGGCATGATTGATGGGGGAATTACCCAATCATCTCCATTCTGGTCAGGAATAGTGCGGTCATTATATGCAGTCATTAACAACTGCAACAATGTGCATTTATACAGCGCCTTTAACGTTGTAAAACATCCCAAGGCGCTTCACAGGAGCGTAAACAGACAAACTGAGCCACATAAGGAGATATTAGGACAAGTGACCAAATGCTTAGCCACAAAGAGGTCGGTTTTAAAGAGGATCGTAAAGGAGGAGAGAGAGGCGGAGAGGTTTAGGGAGGGAATTCCAGAGCTCGGGGCCCAGGCGGCTGAAGGCACGGCCGCCAATGGTGGAGCGATGGAAATCGGGGGATGCGCAAGAAGCCAGAATTGGAGGAGCGCAGAGATCTCGGATTGCAAAAGGGATGGAGTATAAAAGTAGGGAAGTCTTGCTACAACTGTACAGGGCGCTGGTGAGACCACACCTGGAGTACTGCGTGCAGTTTTGGTCTCCTTATTTAAGGAGGGATAGGGATATACTTGCATTGGAGGCAGTTCAGAGAAGGTTCACTAGGTTAATTCCTGAGATGAGGGGGTTGTCTTATGAAGAAAGGTTGAGCAGGTTGGGTCTATACTCATTGGAGTTTAGAAGAATGAGAGGTGATCTTATTGAAACATATAAGATTCTGAGGGGGATTGACAGGGTAGATGCAGGGAGGATGTTTCCCCTCGTGGGGGAATCTAGAACTAGGGGGCACAGTTTCAGAATAAGGGGGCACCCATTTAAGACGGAGATGAGGAGGAATTTCTTCTCTCAGAGGGTGGTGAATCTTTGGAATTCTCCACCCCGGAGAGCTGTGGAGGCGGAGTCATTGAATATATTCAAGGCGGAGATAGACAGACATTTGAATGATAGGGAGTCAAGGGTTATGGGGAGCGGGCTGGGAAGTGGAGTTGAGGCCAAGATCAGATCAGCCATGATCTTATTGAATGGCGGAGTAGGCTCGAGGGGCCGAATGGCCTACTCCTGCTCCTACGTCTTATGTTCTTATGGCTGGAGGAGGTAACAGAGATAGGGAGGGTTGTAGGGCTGGAGGAGGTTACAGAGAGAGGGAGGGTTGTAGGGGCTGGAGGAGGTTACAGAGATAGGGAGGGTTGTAGGGGCTGGAGGAGGTTACAGTGATAGGGAGGGTTGTAGGGGCTGGAAGAGGTTACAGAGATAGGGAGGGTTGTAGAGGCTGGAGGAGGTTACAGAGATAGGGAGGGTTGTAGGGGCTGGAGGAGGTTACAGAGATAGGGAGGGTTGTAGGGGCTGGAGGAGGTTACAGAGATAGGGAGGGTTGTAGGGGCTGGAGGAGGTTACAGAGATAGGGAGGGTTGTCGGGGGCTGGAGGAGGGTACAGTGATAGGGAGGGTTATAGGGGCTGGAGGAGGTTACAGAGATAGGGAGGGTTGTAGAGGCTGGAGGAGGTTACAGTGATAGGGAGGGTTGTAGGGGCTGGAGGAGGTTACAGTGATAGGGAGGGTTGTAGGGGCTGGAGGAGGTTACAGAGATAGGGAGGGTTGTATGGGGCTGGAGGAGGTTACAGAGATAGGGAGGGTTGTAGGGGGCTGGAGGAGGTTACAGAGATAGGGAGGGTTGCAGGGGCTGGTGGAGGTTACAGAGATAGGGAGGGTTGTAGAGGCTGGAGGAGGTTACAGAGATAGGGAGGGTTGTAGGGGCTGGAGGAGGTTACAGAGATAGGGAGGGTTGTAGAGGCTGGAGGAGGTTACAGAGATAAGGAGGGTTGTAGGGGGCTGGAGGAGGTTACAGAGATAGGGAGGGTGTAGGGGCTGGAGGAGGTTACAGAGATAGGGAGGGTTGTAGGGGGCTGGAGGAGGTTACAGAGATAGGGAGGGTTGTAGGGGACTGGAGGAGGTTACAGAGATAGGGAGGGTTGTAGGGGCTGGAGGAGGTTACAGAGATAGGGAGGGTTGTAGGGGCTGGAGGAGGTTACAGAGATAGGGAGGGTTGTAGGGGGCTGGAGGAGGTTACAGAGATAGGGAGGGTTGTAGGGGCTGGAGGAGGTTACAGAGATAGGGAGGGTTGTAGGGGGCTGGAGGAGGTTACTGAGATAGGGAGGGTTGTAGGGGCTGGAGGAGGTTACAGAGATAGGGAGGGTTGTAGGGGGCTGGAGGAGGTTACAGAGATAGGGAGGGTTGTAGGGGGCTGGAGGAGGTTACAGAGATAGGGAGGGTTGTAGGGGCTGGAGGAGGTTACTGAGATAGGGAGGGTTGTAGGGGCTGGAGGAGGTTACAGAGATAGGGAGGGTTGTAGGGGGCTGGAGGAGGTTACAGAGATAGGGAGGGAGTAGGGGCTGGAGGAGGTTACAGAGATAGGGAGGGTTGTAAGGGGCTGGAGGAGGTTACAGAGATAGGGAGGGTTGTAGGGGGCTGGAGGAGGTTACAGAGATAGGGAGGGTTGTAGGGGCTGGAGGAGGTTACAGAGATAGGGAGGGTTGTAGGGGCTGGAGGAGGTTACAGAGATAGGGAGGGTTGTAGGGGGCTAGAGGAGGTTACAGAGATAGGGAGGGTTGTAGGGGCTGGAGGAGGTTACAGAGATAGGGAGGGTTGTAGGGGGCTGGAGGAGGTTACTGAGATAGGGAGGGTTGTAGGGGCTGGAGGAGGTTACAGAGATAGGGAGGGTTGTAGGGGCTGGAGGAGGTTACTGAGATAGGGAGGGTTGTAGGGGCTGGAGGAGGTTACAGAGATAGGGAGGGTTGTAGGGGCTGGAGGAGGTTACAGAGATAGGGAGGGTTGTAGGGGGCTGGAGGAGGTTACAGAGATAGGGAGGGTTGTAGGGGGCTGGAGGAGGTTACAGAGATAGGGAGGGTTGTAGGGGGCTGGAGGAGGTTACAGAGATAGGGAGGGTTGTAGGGGGCTGGAGGAGGTTACAGAGATAGGGAGGGGGAGTAAGGAGGCCACGGAGGGATTTGAACATGAGGATGAGAATTTTATAATCGAGGTGTTGCCGGACCGGGAGCCAATGTAGATCAGCGAGCGACAGGGGGGCGTAATGGGTGAACGGGACTCGGTGCGAGTTCGGACGCGGGGCAGCAGAGTTTTGGATGGGCTGGAGTTTACGAAGGGTGGTGGGCGGGTGGAGAACATTGGGGTATTCACATGGGCGGGGCTGCTTCCTGCTCAGTTCAGTTGACTCACGCTCCTACGATAGCAAAATACTGCGGATGCTGGAAGTCTGAAATAACAACAGAAAATGCTGGAGGCAATCCCCAGGCAGCATCCGCGGAAAGAGAAACAGAGCTATGGGCCCAGAAATTGATCTCGCTCTGTTCCCGCGGGGGTAAGCCTTCCCCGCGATCTCTCACTCCGCTTGTGCTTTTTCAGATCCAGCTCGCACGAACTTGATGTTCTTGACATCAGCTGGGCAGTGCTTGCGTATCCCACCGGCGTAGTGAATTCGTGCGAGCTGTGGGATCACGTGACTCAGTTAGAGCCAATGGCAGCACACCATCTTCCATTCATAAGTTTCACATACGTGCTGTGAAATCTATGAATCTTACACCCCCCCAAAATAACAGCTAAACCTCAATTAAATAAAAAAAAACCATCACATTAATAAAATAAGTATAGTTAAATAAATTAACCATTTTAAATAAAAAATTAAATTTTTGAAAAAATTTAAAATCTTTTAAAAAGTTATAAAAATAAACTTACCTGTCTTTAAAGTCTCTAAAAAAGATATACCTGTTAAAAAAAATTCAAAAAAATACTTAATTCACTACTTACCTTGTTAAAAGTGGTTCTTACTCCTCCTTTTTCCATTTCTAAAATCTTCAGTACTTTCCTGCGCGTCCAAAGCATGAAGTGCACAGCGTGCGCGCAGCCTGTAGCGCGCACGCGATGCACCGAGGAACCGCCCCCTTTTCAAAAGAGCAATTGCCGGTTTTCAGCGCATGCGCAGGGCATGCAGAAAACCGGCAATTGCAGAGGGAATACGCGAGAGTACGCAGTGCGTACTCTCGCGCACCGGGATGAATTTTTGGGCCAACGTTTCAGGTCGATGACCCTTCGTCAGAACTGGAAAAGGCTGGAGATGTAACCGGTATTAAGCAGGTGCAGAGACAGGGGAAGGGGGTGGGGAGGAAGGAAGTGAAGGAACAGTCTGTGGTCGGGTAGGAGGCAGTAGAGATTAAATGTTGCAATTGGGGAGGGCAGAATCATAAACAGCCTGAAAAATAGGGGCAGAGGTTATGGTCTGAAATTGTTGAACTCAATGTTGAGTCCAGAAGGCTGTAAAGTGCCTAATCGAAAGATGAGGTGCTGTTCCTCGAGCTCACGTTGAGCTTCATTGGAACAGTGTAAGAGGCCGAGGACGGAGAGATCAGAGTGGGAGTGGAGTGGAGAATTAAAGTGACAGGCCACCGGAAGCTCGGGGTCACCCTTATGGACTGAACGGAGGTGTTCCGCAAGGCGGTCACCCAATCTGCGTTTGGTCTCCCCAATGTAGAGGAGACCACATCGTGAGCAGCGAATACAGTATACTAGATTGCAAGAAGTACAAGTAAATCGCTGTTTCACCTGGAAGGGGTGTTTGGGGCCCTGGACAGTAGGAAAGGGAGGAGGCGAAAGGGCATGTGTTGCATCTCCTGCGCTTGCACGGGAAGGTGCCGGGTGAAGGGGAAGGGGTGTTGGGGGTGATAGAGGAGTGGACCAGGGTGTCGCGGAGGGAGCGGTCCCTGCGGAATGCTGAAAGGGGAGGTGAGGGGGAAGATGCGTTTGGTGGTGGGATCACGCTGGAGTTTGGCGGAAATGGCGGAGGATGATCCGTTGACTCGTGCTCCTGTTGGTTACAGATAACATGGGGATCCGTACGCCACTTGACGTCTTCTCGCTCACCGTCTACTGCGTGACCTTTGTCCTGGGAGCGCCGTCCAACGCCGTGGCCCTCTGCGTGTTCTTCAAGGAGCTGCGGCACAATCCCACGCCCAACATCATCTACATGATCAACCTGGGCATCTCCGACTCGCTCTTCATCGCCTTCCTACCGATTAAGATGCTGGAGACGGTGTGGGGTGAGTGGATCCTGCCCGAAATCTTCTGCCCCATCTATAACGTCTTCCACTACAGCACCATCTACGCCAGTGTCTTGTTCCTCACGGCCCTCAGCGTGGGCCGGTACCTGAGTGTGGTCTTCCCCATCAAGTACAAGATGTACAAGAGGCCCAGGTACTCGTGCCTGGTCTGCTTCGGGTTCTGGCTCCTGGTGGTGGGTCACATCACCTTCGTCTTCCTGGTGGAGACCGTGAGGCAGGTCCAGCTGACGTCTCCGAGCGAGGGCAACGCCTCGATCTGTTTTGGCAATTTCACCCGCGCCCAGCTGGACCTGCTGGTGCCCCTGCGGCTGGAGCTGTGCGTCGTCCTCTTCCTCGTCCCCCTGGCGCTCACCGCCTTCTCCTACCTCAGCTGCGCCCGGGCCCTCAGCCGGAGCCGCCTGCCCCGGCACAAGAAGCAGAAGGCCCTGCGGGTGGCGGTGGTGACCCTGGTCATCTACGTGGTCTGCTTCGCTCCGTACAACGTCTCGCACCTGGTGGGCTTTGTCCGGAACGAGAGCGTCCCCTGGCGGACGGAGGTCCTCCTGCTGAGCACGGCCAACGCCTTCCTCGACCCCCTGGTCTTCTTCTTCTCCTCCTCCGCCCTCCAGCGCACCGCCAGGGAGTGCTGGCGCAGCGTCGAGCAGCGCGCCATGGACCTCAAGGAAAGCTTGCCGCGACTCTGGCAGAGGGCACTGCCACGCGGCAAAGGACTGAGCGGAGACCGCCCGCAAGCTTCGGGTCCGCCTTCGTGAGGTGGTCGGCTTGTGGGACCCGGCGCGGAATCACGGCGATTGATTCAGGAGGTTGGTGACTTGGGTTCCACGCGAATATTTGATTGGGGTCCAGTTGGCCTGAGGCCCCCGAATGTCCGGCGACCACTTACGTCCATGTATCTCTCTCCGGTCTTGTTCAGGGATACAGGAAGATCTCGCATCTCTCCAGCGCCTTTCACCACCTCAGGACGTCCCAAAGCGCTTCACAGCCAACGAAGTACGTTTTCTGACAGTGTGGTCGCTGTTGCAAACGCGGCCGCCAATTTGCGCACAGCAAGCTCCCACCAACAGCAATGTGAGAAATGACCGGATCATCTGGGTTTTTTTTTTACGTGAATTGGTTCAGGGGTAAATATCGGCCCCAGGACACCGGGGAGAACTCCCCCCCCCTACTCTTCTTCGAAATAGTGGCCGCAGGATCTTTTACGTTCAACTAAGAGGGCAGACGGGGCCTCGGTTTAACGTCTCATCCGAAAGACGGTGTCACCGACAGTGCGGCGCTCCCTCAGTACTGCCCCTCCGACAGTGCAGCGCTCCCTCAGTACTGCTCCTCCAACAGTGTGGCACTCCCTCAGTACTGCTCCTCCGACAGTGCGGCGCTCCCTCAGTACTGCCCCTCCGACAGTGCAGCGCTCCTTCAGTACTGCTCCTCCAACAGTGTGGCACTCCCTCAGTACTGATCCTCTGACAGTGCGGCGCTCCCTCAGTACTGCCCCTCCGACAGTGCAGCGCTCCTTCAGTACTGCTCCTCCAACAGTGTGGCACTCCCTCAGTACTGCTCCTCCGACAGTGCGGCGCTCCCTCAGTACTGCTCCTCCGACAGTGCGGTGCTCCCTCAGTACTGCTCCTCCGACAGTGCGTCGCTCCCTCAGTACTGCCGCTCCGACAGTGCGGCGCTCTCTCAGTACTGCCCCTCCCACAGTGCGGCGCTCCCTCAGTACTGCCCCTCAGACAGTGCGGCGCTCCCTCAGTACTGCCCCTCCCACAGTGCGGCGCTCCCTCAGTACTGCCCCTCCGACAGTGCGGTGCTCCCTCAGTACTGCCCCTCCGACAGTGCGGCGCTCCCTCAGTACTGCCCCTCCCACAGTGCGGCGCTCTCTCAGTACTGCCCCTCCCACAGTGCGGCGCTCTCTCAGTACTGACCCTCCGACAGTGCGGCGCTCCCTCAGCAGTGGAAGTGGGAGTGTCGGCCGGTTTATGGCCTCAAGTCTCTGGAGTGGGGACTCAAATCCCACGATCTTCTGACTCAGAGGCGAGAGAGAGAGAGAGAGAGAGAGAGAGAGACAAACCCACTGAGCCACAACCAACACCAAGCCATACTAATGCTTTACAGATTGATAAACAACAAGAATGCTCCCTGTTAACATTCTCGATACGTCCCTGTAAATTCAATTTGCCACACTGTGCCCTGTTACCATGTGGAACTTGATTCACCCATCAGCATGGATCATCTTTCAGATCGAAGTGTGGTGATTGGACATAACGTTACAGGACGTGCCAAGTATAACCGAGCTCGCCTAGTCTTGCTGCAGAGCACGAAGATTCGGATTATCTTTCTAGCAACCCTTTCTTGCATAATTCAGTCGAAAACTGCGTTCTGCTTTGGCCGAAGAGTGTTCGTTACTTTATACTCAAGTGGTGTAGAGAAAGAATTCCTCATTTACAATAACGTCGAACTGTTTCCTGACGTCTGGCCCGATAATCTCACCGTTGATCACTTGAAACTGTGAATAATTCTATCTGTGAATAAACTCGATTTAATAGCTTAGCCTGTTGTGCAAAGTGTCTGGTAGAAGCTGCTATTAAGTGCCGGGAGAGGTAAGGGAATCCTGCATGCTCCATTGACAATAAGGGAGAGGTTTGTTTGCCCTGCACACACACACACACACACACACACTGTAACCTTGAGATTTTAGATCATATGATCTGAAGAGTCAACTGTGGAACCTACCTCATGCCATGAAAACAAATATTTGGAGAAAACCTGAAATGTAACAGATGACAGGGCAGAAATTCTGAAAAGCTGAGATCAAATTGCCCCAAAAGAACTTAAGAAATAGGAGCAGGAGTCGGCCATTCGGCCCCTCGAGCCTGCTCCGCCATTCAATGAGATCATGGCTGATCTTTGACCTCAACTCCACTTTCCTGCGCTATCCCCATATCCCTTGCTTCCCCTAGAGTCCAAAAATCAATCAATCTCGGTCTTGAATAGACTCACCGACTGAGCCGCCACAGCCCTCTGGGGTAGAGAATTCCAAAGATTCACCGCCCTCCGAGTGAAGAAATTCCTCCTCATCTCAGTCCTAAATGGCCGTCCCCTTATCCTGAGACTGTGACCCCTGGTTCTAGACTCCCCAGCCCAGGGGGAAACCTCCTCCCTGCATCTACCCTGTCAATCCCCCTCAGAATAAGAACATCAGAACATAAGAAATAGGAGCAGGAATAGGCCACTTGGCCCCTCGAGCCTGCTCCGCCATTCAATAAGATCATGGCTGATCTTGGGCTCAAAGCCACTTCCCTGCCCGCTCCCCATAACCCTTCACTCCCTTATCTTACAAAAAATCTGTCTATCTCCACCTTAAATGTGTTTAATGACCCAGCCTCCACAGCTCTCTGGGGCAGAGAATTCCACAGATTTACGACCCTCTGAGAGAAGAAATTCCTCCTCATCTCAGTTCTAAAAGGGCGACCCTTTATTCTGAAACTGTGCCCCCGAGTTCTAGATTTCCCCACGAGGGGAAACATCCTCTCTGCACCTACCCTGTCGAGCCCCCTCAGAATCTTATATGATTCGATGCGATCACCTCTCATTCTTCTAAACTCCAATGAGCAGAGGCCCAGCCTGCTCAACCTTTCCTCATAGGTCAACCCTCCCATCCCAGGGATCAATCTAGTTAGAAAGGGTTAGAATCAGAGGAATTACAGTGTGCCATTCGGCCCATTGTGTCTGTCCTTGTGCTAGCTCTGTAAACGGAGCTCCCTAATCCACTCCCATTGCTCAATGCGAATCGTTTGCTTTCGGACTGGATTTTGAATGGGATATTTCACCCCCC
>JASTWF010000069.1:1523902-1556402 GCA_030390025.1 Squalus acanthias
TTACAGAGATAGGGAGGGTTGTAGGAGGGCTGGAGGAGTATACAGAGATAGGGAGGGTTGTAGGGGCTGGAGGAGGTACAGAGATAGGGAGGGTTGTAGGGGGCCTGTGAGGAGGTTACAGAGATAGGGCGGGTTGTCAGGGGCTTGGAGGATGGTACAGAGAGCGGGAGGTGTGTAGGGGGCTGGAGGAGGTTACAGAGATGGGAGGGTTGTAGGGGCTGGAGGAGGTTGACAGAGATAGGGGAGGGTTGTAGGGGCTGGAGGAGGTTACAGAGATAGGGAGGTTTGTAGGGGCTGGAGGAGGTTACAGAGATAGGGAGGGTTGTAGGGGGCTGGAGGAGGTTCAGAGATAGGGAGGGTTGTAGGGCTGGAGGAGGTTACAGAGATAGGGAGGGTTGTAGGGGCTGGAGGAGGTTACAGAGATAGGGAGGGTTGTAGGGGCTGGAGGAGGTTACAGAGATTGGGAGGGTTGTAGGGGCTGGAGGAGGTTACAGAGATAGGGAGGGTTGTAGGGGCCTGAGGAGGTACAGAGATAGGGAGGGTTGTAGGGGCTGGAGGAGGTTACAGAGATAGGGAGGGGTTGTAGGGACTGGAGGAGGTTACAGAGATAGGGAGGTTTAGGGGGCTGGAGGAGGTTACAGAGATAGGGAGGGTTGTAGGGCTGGAGGAGGTTACAGAGATAGGGAGGGTTGTAGAGGCTGGAGGAGGTTACAGAGATAGGAGGGTTGTAGGGGCTGGAGGAGGTTACAGAGATAAGGGAGGGTTGTAGGGGCTGGTGGAGGTTACAGAGATAGGGAGGGTTGTAGGGGCTGGAGGATGTTACAGAGATAGGGAGGGTTGTAGGGGGTGGAGGAGGTTACAGAGATTGGGAGGGTTGTAGGGGCTGGAGGAGGTTGCAGAGATAGGGAGGGTTGTAGGGGGTGGAGGAGGTTACAGAGATAGGGAGGGTTGTAGGGGCTGGAGGAGGTTACAGAGATAGGGAGGGTTGTAGGGGCTGGAGGAGTTTACAGAGATAGGGAGGGTTGTAGGGGTTGGAGGAGGTTACAGAGATAGGGAGGATTGTAGAGGCTGGAGGAGGTTGCAGAGATAGGGAGGGTTTTTAGGGGCTGAAGAGGTTACGGAGTTAGGGAGCGTTGTAGGGGCTGGAGAAGGTTACAGAGATAGGAAGGTTGTAGGGGCTGGGGAGGTTACAGCGATAGGGAGGGTTGTAGCGGCTGGAGGAGGTTACAGAGATAGGGAGGGTTGTGTGGCTGGCAAGGAGGTTAAGGAGATAGGGAGGTTGAAGGGGCTGGAGGAGGTTACCAGAGATAGGGAGGGTTGTAGCGGGCTGGAGGATGGGTACAGAGATAGGGAGGGTTGTTGGGCTGGGGCCGAGAGGTTACAGAGATAGGGAGGGTTTGTAGGGGCTGGATGGAGGTGACAGAGATAGGAGGGTTGTATGGGCTGGAGGAGGTTGCAGAGATAGGGAAGGGTTGTAGGGCTGGAGGAGGTTACAGAGATAGGGAGGATGTAGGGGCTGGAGGATGGTTACAGAGATAGGGAGGGTTGTAGGGGGCGGAGGGAGGTTACAGATATGGGGGGGTTGTAGGGGCTGGAGGAGGTTACAGAGATAGGGAGGGTTGTAGGGGGCAGGAGGAGGTTACAGAGATAGGGAGGGTTGTAAGGGGCAGGAGGAGGTTACAGAGACAGGGAGGGTTGTAGGGGGCTGGCCTCTCGAGGTTACAGTGATAGGAGGGTTGTAGGGGCTGGAGGACGGATAACGAAATAGGCGAGGGTTGTAGGGGACTGGAGGTGGTTACAGAGCTAGGAGGGTTGTAGGGGCTGGAGAGGTTAACAGAGATAGGGAGGGTTTGTAGGGGCTGGAGGTGGTTACAGAGTAGGGAGGGTTGTAGGGGCTGGAGGAGGTTACAGAGATAGGGAGGGTTGTAGGGGCTGGAGGAGGTTACAGAGATAGGGAGGGTTGTAGGGGCTGGAGGAGGTTACAGAGATAGGGAGGGTTGTAGGGCTGGAGGAGGTTACAGAGATAGGGAGGGTTGTAGGGGCTGGAGGAGGTTACAGAGATAGGGAGGGTTGTAGGGGCTGGAGGAGGTTACAGAGATAGGGAGGGTTGTAGGGGCTGGAGGAGGTTACAGAGATAGGGAGGGTTGTAGGGGCTGGAGGAGGTTACAGAGATAGGGAGGGTTGTAGGGGCTGGAGGAGGTTACAGAGATAGGGAGGTTGTAGGGCTGGAGGAGGTTACAGAGATAGGGAGGGTTGTAGGGGCTGGAGGAGGTTACAGAGATAGGGAGGGTTGTCGGGGCTGAAGGAGGTTACAGAGATAGGGAGGGTTGTAGGGGCTGGAGGAGGTTACAGAGATAGGGAGGGTTGTAGGGGCTGGAGGAGGTTACAGAGATAGGGAGGGTTGTAGGGGCTGGAGGAGGTTACAGAGATAGGGAGGGTTGTAGGGGCTGGAGGTTACAGAGATAGGGAGGGTTGTAGGGGCTGGAGGAGGTTACAGAGATAGGGAGGGTTGTAGGGGCTGGAGGAGGTTACAGAGATAGGGAGGGTGTGGGGGGGCTGGAGGAGGTTACAGAGATAGGGAGGGTTGTAGGGGCTGGAGGAGGTTACAGAGATAGGGAGGTTGTAGGGGCTGGAGGAGGTTACAGAGATAGGGAGGGTTGTAGGGGGCTGGAGGAGGTTACAGAGATAGGGAGGGTTGTAGGGGCTGGAGGAGGTTACAGAGATAGGGAGGGTTGTAGGGCTGGAGGAGGTTACAGAGATAGGGAGGGTTGTAGGGGCTGGAGGAGGTTACAGAGATAGGGAGGGTTGTAGGGGCTGGAGGAGGTTACAGAGATAGGGAGGGTTGTAGGGGCTGGAGGAGGTTACAGAGATAGGGAGGGTTGTAGGGGCTGGAGGAGGTTACAGAGATAGGGAGGGTTGTAGGGGCTGGAGGAGGTTACAGAGATAGAGGGTTGTAGGGGCTGGAGGAGGTTACAGAGATAGGGAGGGTTGTAGGGGCTGGAGGAGGTTACAGAGATAGGAGGGTTGTAGGGGCTGTAGGAGGTTACAGAGATAGGGAGGGTTTAGGGGGCAGGAGGAGGTTACAGAGATAGGGAGGGTTGTAGGGGGCTGGAGGAGGTTACAGAGATAGGGAGGGTTGTAGGGGCTGGAGGAGGTTACAGAGATAGGGAGGGTTGTAGGGGCTGGAGGAGGTTACAGAGATAGGGAGGGTTGTAGGGGGCTGGAGGAGGTTACAGAGATAGGGAGGGTTGTAGGGCTGGAGGAGGTTACAGAGATAGGGAGGGTTGTAGGGGCTGGAGGAGGTTACAGAGATAGGGAGGGTTGTAGGGGCTGGAGGAGGTTACAGAGATAGGGAGGGTTGTAGGGGCTGGAGGAGGTTACAGAGATAGGGAGGGTTGTAGGGCTGGAGGAGGTTACAGAGATAGGGAGGGTTGTAGGGGCTGGAGGAGGTTACAGAGATAGGGAGGGTTGTAGGGGCTGGAGGAGGTTACAGAGATAGGGAGGGTTGTAGGGGCTGGAGGAGGTTACAGAGATAGGGAGGGTTGTAGGGGCTGGAGGAGGTTACAGAGATAGGGAGGGTTGTAGGGGCTGGAGGAGGTTACAGAGATAGGGAGGGTTGTAGGGGCTGGAGGAGGTTACAGAGATAGGGAGGGTTGTAGGGGCTGGAGGAGGTTACAGAGATAGGGAGGGTTGTAGGGGCTGGAGGAGGTTACAGAGATAGGGAGGGTTGTAGGGGCTGGAGGAGGTTACAGAGATAGGGAGGGTTGTAGGGGCTGGAGGAGGTTACAGAGATAGGGAGGGTTGTAGGGGCTGGAGGAGGTTACAGAGATAGGGAGGGTTGTGGGCTGGAGGAGGTTACAGAGATAGGGAGGGTTGTAGGGGCTGGAGGAGGTTACAGAGATAGGGAGGGTTGTAGGGGCTGGAGGAGGTTACAGAGATAGGGAGGGTTGTAGGGGCTGGAGGAGGTTACAGAGATAGGGAGGGTTGTAGGGGCTGGAGGAGGTTACAGAGATAGGGAGGGTTGTAGGGGCTGGAGGAGGTTACAGAGATAGGGAGGGTTGTAGGGGCTGGAGGAGGTTACAGAGATAGGGAGGGTTGTAGGGGCTGGAGGAGGTTACAGAGATAGGGAGGGTTGTAGGGGCTGGAGGAGGTTACAGAGATAGGGAGGGTTGTAGGGGCTGGAGGAGGTTACAGAGATAGGGAGGGTTGTAGGGGCTGGAGGAGGTTACAGAGATAGGGAGGGTTGTAGGGGCTGGAGGAGGTTACAGAGATAGGGAGGGTTGTAGGGGCTGGAGGAGGTTACAGAGATAGGGAGGGTTGTAGGGGCTGGAGGAGGTTACAGAGATAGGGAGGGTTGTAGGGGCTGGAGGAGGTTACAGAGATAGGGAGGGTTGTAGGGGCTGGAGGAGGTTACAGAGATAGGGAGGGTTGTAGGGGGCTGGAGGAGGTTACAGAGATAGGGAGGGTTAGTAGGGCTGGAGGAGGTTACAGAGATAGGGAGGGTTGTAGGGGGCTGGGAGGAGGTTACAGTGATAGGGAGTGTTGTAGGGGCTGGAGGAGGTAACAGAGCTAGGGAGGGTTGTAGGGGCTGGAGGTGGATACAGAGCTAGGGAGGGTTGTAGGGGGCTGGAGGAGGTTACAGTGCATAGTGAGGTTGTAGGGGCTGGAGGAGGTTACAGAGATAGGGAGGTTGTACGGGCTGGAGGAGGTTACAGAGATAGGGAGGGTTGTAGGGGCTGGAGGAGGTTACAGAGATAGGGAGGGTTGTCGGGGGCTGGAGGAAGGTTACAGAGATAGGGAGGGTTGTAGGGGCCTGGAGGAGGTTACAGAGATAGGGAGAGTTCGTAGGGGCTGGAGGAGGTTACAGAGATAGGGAGGGTAGTAGGGGCTGGAGGAGGTTACAGAGATAGGGAGGGTTGTAGGGGCTGGAGGAGGTTACAGAGATAGGGAGGGTTGTAGGGGCTGGAGGAGGTTACAGAGATAGGGAGGGTTGTAGGGGCTGGAGGAGGTTACAGAGATAGGGAGGGTTGTAGGGGCTGGAGGAGGTTACAGAGATAGGGAGGGTTGTAGGGGCTGGAGGAGGTTACAGAGATAGGGAGGGTTGTAGGGGCTGGAGGAGGTTACAGAGATAGGGAGGGTTGTAGGGGCTGGAGGAGGTTACAGAGATAGGGAGGGTTGTAGGGGCTGGAGGAGGTTACAGAGATAGGGAGGGTTGTAGGGGCTGGAGGAGGTTACAGAGATAGGGAGGGTTGTAGGGGCTGGAGGAGGTTACAGAGATAGGGAGGGTTGTAGGGGCTGGAGGAGGTTACAGAGATAGGGAGGGTTGTAGGGGCTGGAGGAGGTTACAGAGATAGGGAGGGTTGTAGGGGCTGGAGGAGGTTACAGAGATAGGGAGGGTTGTAGGGGCTGGAGGAGGTTACAGAGATAGGGAGGGTTGTAGGGGCTGGAGGAGGTTACAGAGATAGGGAGGGTTGTAGGGGCTGGAGGAGGTTACAGAGATAGGGAGGGTTGTAGGGGCTGGAGGAGGTTACAGAGATAGGGAGGGTTGTAGGGGCTGGAGGAGGTTACAGAGATAGGGAGGGTTGTAGGGGCTGGAGGAGGTTACAGAGATAGGGAGGGTTGTAGGGGCTGGAGGAGGTTACAGAGATAGGGAGGGTTGTAGGGGCTGGAGGAGGTTACAGAGATAGGGAGGGTTGTAGGGGCTGGAGGAGGTTACAGAGATAGGGAGGGTTGTAGGGGCTGGAGGAGGTTACAGAGATAGGGAGGGTTGTAGGGGCTGGAGGAGGTTACAGAGATAGGGAGGGTTGTAGGGGCTGGAGGAGGTTACAGAGATAGGGAGGGTTGTAGGGGCTGGAGGAGGTTACAGAGATAGGGAGGGTTGTAGGGGCTGGAGGAGGTTACAGAGATAGGGAGGGTTGTAGGGGCTGGAGGAGGTTACAGAGATAGGGAGGGTTGTAGGGGCTGGAGGAGGTTACAGAGATAGGGAGGGTTGTAGGGGCTGGAGGAGGTTACAGAGATAGGGAGGGTTGTAGGGGCTGGAGGAGGTTACAGAGATAGGGAGGGTTGTAGGGGCTGGAGGAGGTTACAGAGATAGGGAGGGTTGTAGGGGCTGGAGGAGGTTACAGAGATAGGGAGGGTTGTAGGGGCTGGAGGAGGTTACAGAGATAGGGAGGGTTGTAGGGGCTGGAGGAGGTTACAGAGATAGGGAGGGTTGTAGGGGCTGGAGGAGGTTACAGAGATAGGGAGGGTTGTAGGGGCTGGAGGAGGTTACAGAGATAGGGAGGGTTGTAGGGGCTGGAGGAGGTTACAGAGATAGGGAGGGTTGTAGGGGCTGGAGGAGGTTACAGAGATAGGGAGGGTTGTAGGGGCTGGAGGAGGTTACAGAGATAGGGAGGAGTTGTAGTGGCTGGAGAGGTTCACGAGATAGGGAGACGGTTCGTAGGGGCTGGACGGAGGGTTACAGTCAAGATCGGAGCAGTTTGTAGGGGCTGGAGAAGGTTACAGAGATAGGAAGGTTATGTATGGGGGTCCCTAGCGGAGGTTACAGCGCTAGGAGGGGTTGTAGTGGCTGGAGAGGTTACAGAGATAGGGAGGGTTTGTATGGGATTGAGGAGGTACAGAGATAGGGGGGTTTGTAGTGGCTGGAGGAGGTTTACAGAAATAGGGAGGGTTGTAGGGGCTGGAGGCGGTTACAGAGATAGGGAAGGGTTGTATCGGGCTGGAGGCGGTTGCAGAAGTAGGGAAGGTTGTAGGGGCTGGAGGAGTTACAGAGATAGGGAGAGTTGTATGGGCTGGAGGAGATTACAGAGATAGGGAGGGTTGTAGGGGCTGGAGGAGGTTACAGAGATAGGGAGGGTTGTAGGGGCTGGAGGAGGTTGCAGAGATAGGGAAAGGTTGTAGGGGCTGGAGGAGGTTACAGAGATAGGGAGAGTTGTAGGGGCTGGAGGGGGTTACAGAGATAGGGAGGGTTGTAGGGGGCTGGAGGAGTTTACAGTGATAGGGAGGGTTGTAGGGGCTGGAGGAGGTTACAGAGATAGGGAGGGTTGTTGGGGCTGGAGGAGGTTACAGAGATAGGGAGGGTTGTAGGGGGCTGGAGGAGGTTACAGAGATAGGGAGGGTTGTAGGGGCTGGAGGAGGTTACAGAGATAGGGAGGGTTGTAGGGGGCTGGAGTAAGTTACAGAGATAGGGAGGGTTGTAGGGGCTGGAGGAGGTTACAGAGATAGGGAGGGTTGGAGGGGGTTGGAGGAGGTTACAGAGATAGGGAGGGTTGTAGCGGGCTGGAGGAGGTTACAGAGATAGGGAGGGTTGTAGGGGCTGGAGGAGGTTGCAGAGATAGGGAGGGTTGTATGGGCTGGAGGAGGTTACAGAGGTAGGGAGGGTTGTTGGGGCTGGAGGAGTTTACAGAGATAGGGAGGGTTGTAGGGGCTGGAGGAGTTTACAGAGATAGGGAGGGTTGTAGGGGCTGGAAGAGGTTACAGAGATAGGGAGGGTTGTAGGGGCTGGAGGAGGTTACAGAGATAGGGAGGGTTGTAGGGGGCTGGAGGAGGTTACAGAGATAGGGAGGTTTGCTGGGGCTGGAGGAGGTTACAGAGATAGGGAGGGTTGTAGGGGGCTGGAGGAGGTTACAGAGATAGGGAGGGTTGTAGGGGCTGGAGGAGGTTACAGAGATAGGGAGGGTTGTAGGGGGCTGGAGGAGGTTACAGAGATAGGGAGGGTTGTAGGGGCTGGAGGAGGTTACAGAGATAGGGAGGGTTGGAGGGGGTTGGAGGAGGTTACAGAGATAGGGAGGGTTGTAGGGGGCTGGAGGAGGTTACAGAGATAGGGAGGGTTGTAGGGGCTGGAGGAGGTTACAGACATAGGGAGGGGTGTAGGGGCTGGAGGAGGTTGCAGAGATAGGGAGGGTTGTAGGGGCTGGAGGAGGTTACAGAGATAGGGAGGGTTGTAGGGGCTGGAGGAGGTTACAGAGATAGGGAGGGTTGTAGGGGGCTGGAGGAGGTTACAGAAATAGGGAGGGTTGTAGGGGCTGGAGGAGGTTACAGAGATAGGGAGTGTTGTAGGGGCTGGAGGAGGTTACAGAGATAGGGTGGGTTGTAGGGGCTGGAGGAGGTTACAGAGATAGGGAGGGTTGTAGGGGCTGGAGGAGGTGACAGAGATAGGGAGGGTTGTAGGGGGCTGGAGGAGGTTACAGAGATAGGGAGGGTTGTAGGGGGCTGGAGGAGGTTACAGAGATAGGGAGGGTTGTCGGGGGCTGGAGGAGGTTACAGAGATAGGGAGGGTTGTAGGGGTTGGAGGAGGTTACAGAGATAGGGAGGGTTGTAGGTGGCTGGAGGAGGTTGCAGAGATAGGAAGGATTGTAGGGGCTGGAGGAGCTTACAGAGATAGGGAGGGTTGTAGGGGGTTGCAGGAGGTTACAGAGATAGGGAGGGTTGTTGGGGCTGGAGAAGTTTACAGAGATAGGGAAGGGTTGTAGGTGGCTGGAGGAGGTTGCAGAGATAGGGAGGGTTGTTGGGGGCTGGAGGAGGTTACAGAGATAGGGAGGGTTGCAGGGGCTGGAGGAGATTACAGAGATAGGGAGGGTTGTAGGGGCTGGAGGAGGTTACAGAGATAGGGAGGGTTGTAGGGGGCTGGAGGAGGTTACAGAAATAGGGTGGGTTGTAGGGGCTGGAGGAGGTTACAGAGATAGGGAGGGTTGTATGGGCTGGAGGAGGTTGCAGAGATAGGGAAAGTTGTAGGGGCTGGAGGAGGTTACAGAGATAGGGAGAGGTTGTAGGGGCTGGAGGGGGTTACAGAGATAGGGAGGGTTGTAGGGGGCTGGAGGAGTTTACAGTGATAGGGAGGGTTGTAGGGGCTGGAGGAGGTTACAGAGATAGGGAGGGTTGTTGGGGCTGGAGGAGGTTACAGAGATAGGGAGGGTTGTAGGGGGCTGGAGGAGGTTACAGAGATAGGGAGGGTTGTAGGGGCTGGAGGAGGTTACAGAGATAGGGAGGGTTGTAGGGGGCTGGAGGAGGTTACAGAGATAGGGAGGGTTGTAGGGGCTGGAGGAGGTTACAGAGATAGGGAGGGTTATAGGGGCTGGAGGAGGTTACAGAGATAGGGAGGGTTGTAGGGGCTGGAGCAGGTTACAGAGATAGGGAGGGTTGTAGGTGCTGGAGGAGGTTACAGAGAGAGGGAGGGTTGTCGGGGGCTGTAGGAGGTTACAGAGATAGGGAGGGTTTGGGGGCAGGAGGAGGTTACAGAGATAGGGAGGGTTGTAGGGGCTGGAGGAGGTTACAGAGATAGGGAGGGTTGTAGGGGGCTGGAGGAGGTTACAGAGATAGGGAGGGTTGTAGGGGCTGGAGGAGGTTACAGAGATAGGGAGGGTTGTAGGGGGCTGGAGGAGGTTACAGTGATAGGGAGTGTTGTAGGGGCTGGAGGAGGTAACAGAGATAGGGAGGGTTGTAGGGGCTGGAGGTGGTTACAGAGCTAGGGAGGGTTGTAGGGGGCTGGAGGAGGTTACAGTGATAGTGAGGGTTGTAGGGGCTGGAGGAGGTTACAGAGATAGGGAGGGTTGTACGGGCTGGAGGAGGTTACAGAGATAGGGAGGGTTGTAGGGGCTGGAGGAGGTTACAGAGATTGGGAGGGGTGTCGGGGGCTGGAGGAGGTTACAGAGATAGTGAGGGTTGTAGGGGCTGGAGGAGGTTACAGAGATAGGGAGAGTTGCAGGGGCTGGAGGAGGTTACAGAGATAGGGAGGGTTGTAGGGGCTGGACGAGGTTACAGAGATAGGGAGGGTTGTAGAGGCTGGAGGAGGTTACAGAGATAGGGAGGGTTGTAGGGGCTGGAGGAGGTTACAGAGATAGGGAGGGTTGTAGGGGGCTGGAGGAGGTTACAGAGATTGGGAGGGTTGTAGGGGCTGGAGGAGGTTACAGTGATAGGGAGGGTTGTAGGGGGTTGGAGGAGGTTACAGAGATAGGGAGGGTTGTGGAGGCTGGAGGAGGTTACAGAGATAGGGAGGGTTGTAGGGGCTGGAAGAGGTTACAGAGATAGGGAGGGTTGTAGGGGCTGGAGAAGGTTACAGAGATAGGGAAGGTTGTAGGGGCTGGAGGAGGTTACAGCGATAGGGAGGGTTGTAGGGGCTGGAGGAGGTTACAGAGATAGGGAGGGTTGTAGGGGGCTAGAGGAGGTTACAGAGATAGGGAGGGTTGTGTGGCTGGAGGAGGTTACAGAGATAGGGAGGGTTGTAGGGGCTGGAGGAGGTTACAGAGATAGGGAGGGTTGTAGGGGGCTGGAAGAGGTTACAGAAATAGGGTGGGTTGTAGGGGCTGGAGGAGGTTACAGAGATAGGGAGGGTTGTATGGGCTGGAGGAGGTTGCAGAGATAGGGAAAGTTGTAGGGGCTGGAGGAGGTTACAGAGATAGGGAGAGTTGTAGGGGCTGGAGGGGGTTACAGAGATAGGGAGGGTTGTAGGGGGCTGGAGGAGTTTACAGTGATAGGGAGGGTTGTAGGGGCTGGAGGAGGTTACAGAGATAGGGAGGGTTGTTGGGGCTGGAGGAGGTTACAGAGATAGGGAGGGTTGTAGGGGGCCGGAGGAGGTTACAGAGATAGGGAGGGTTGTAGGGGCTGGAGGAGGTTACAGAGATAGGGAGGGTTGTAGGGGGCTGGAGTAAGTTACAGAGATAGGGAGGGTTGTAGGGGCTGGAGGAGGTTACAGAGATAGGGAGGGTTGGAGGGGGTTGGAGGAGGTTACAGAGATAGGGAGGGTTGTAGGGGGCTGGAGGAGGTTACAGAGATAGGGAGGGTTGTAGGGGCTGGAGGAGGTTGCAGAGATAGGGAGGGTTGTATGGGCTGGAGGAGGTTACAGAGGTAGGGAGGGTTGTTGGGGCTGGAGGAGTTTACAGAGATAGGGAGGGTTGTAGGGGCTGGAGGAGTTTACAGAGATAGGGAGGGTTGTAGGGGCTGGAAGAGGTTACAGAGATAGGGAGGGTTGTAGGGGCTGGAGGAGGTTACAGAGATAGGGAGGGTTGTAGGGGGCTGGAGGAGGTTACAGAGATAGGGAGGTTTGCTGGGGCTGGAGGAGGTTACAGAGATAGGGAGGGTTGTAGGGGGCTGGAGGAGGTTACAGAGATAGGGAGGGTTGTAGGGGCTGGAGGAGGTTACAGAGATAGGGAGGGTTGTAGGGGGCTGGAGGAGGTTACAGAGATAGGGAGGGTTGTAGGGGCTGGAGGAGGTTACAGAGATAGGGAGGGTTGGAGGGGGTTGGAGGAGGTTACAGAGATAGGGAGGGTTGTAGGGGGCTGGAGGAGGTTACAGAGATAGGGAGGGTTGTAGGGGCTGGAGGAGGTTACAGACATAGGGAGGGGTGTATGGGCTGGAGGAGGTTGCAGAGATAGGGAGGGTTGTAGGGGCTGGAGGAGGTTACAGAGATAGGGAGGGTTGTAGGGGCTGGAGGAGGTTACAGAGATAGGGAGGGTTGTAGGGGGCTGGAGGAGGTTACAGAAATAGGGAGGGTTGTAGGGGCTGGAGGAGGTTACAGAGATAGGGAGGGTTGTAGGGGGCTGGAGGAGGTTACAGAGATAGGGTGGGTTGTAGGGGGCTGGAGGAGGTTACAGAGATAGGGAGGGTTGTAGGGGCTGGAGGAGGTGACAGAGATAGGGAGGGTTGTAGGGGGCTGGAGGAGGTTACAGAGATAGGGAGGGTTGTAGGGGGCTGGAGGAGGTTACAGAGATAGGGAGGGTTGTCGGGTGCTGGAGGAGGTTACAGAGATAGGGAGGGTTGTAGGGGGTTGGAGGAGGTTACAGAGATAGGGAGGGTTGTAGGTGGCTGGAGGAGGTTGCAGAGATAGGAAGGATTGTAGGGGCTGGAGGAGCTTACAGAGATAGGGAGGGTTGTAGGGGGTTGGAGGAGGTTACAGAGATAGGGAGGGTTGTTGGGGCTGGAGAAGTTTACAGAGATAGGGAAGGTTGTAGGTGGCTGGAGGAGGTTGCAGAGATAGGGAGGGTTGTAGGGGGCTGGAGGAGGTTACAGAGATAGGGAGGGTTGCAGGGGCTGGAGGAGATTACAGAGATAGGGAGGGTTGTAGAAGCTGGAGGAGGTTACAGAGATAGGGAGGGATGTAGGGGCTGGAGGAGGTTACAGAGATAGGGAGGGTTGTAGAGGCTGGAGGAGGTTACAGAGATAGGCAGGGTTGCAGGGGCTGTAGGAGTTTACAGAGATAGGGAGGGTTGTTGGGGCTGGAGAAGGCTACAGAGATAGGGAAGGTTGTAGGGGCTGGAGCAGGTTACAGAGATAGGGAGGGTTGTAGGTCTGGAGGAGGTTACAGAGATAGGGAGGGTTGGAGGGGGTTGGAGTAGGTTACAGAGATAGGGAGGGTTGTAGGGGGCTGGAGGAGGTTACAGAGATAGGGAGAGTTGTAGGGGCTGGTGGAGGTTACAGAGATAGGGAGGGTTGTATGGGCTGGAGGAGGTTGCAGAGATAGGGAGGGTTGTATGGGCTGGAGGAGGTTACAGAGATAGGGAGGGTTGTAGGGGCTGGAGGAGGTTACAGAGATAGGGAGGGTTGTAGGGGCTGGAGGAGTTTACAGATATAGGGAGGGTTGTAGGGGCTGGAAGAGGTTACAGAGATAGGGAGGGTTGTAGGGGGCTGGAGGAGGTTAAAGAGATAGGGAGGGTTGTCGGGGCTGGAGGAGGTTACAGAGATAGGGAGCGTTGAAGGGGCTGGAGGAGGTTACAGAGATAGGGAGGGTTGTAGAGGCTGGAGGAGGTTACAGAGATAGGGAGAGTTGTAGAGGCTGGAGGAGGTTACAGAGATAGGGAGGTTTGTAGGGTCTGGAGGAGATTACAGAGATAGGGAGGGTTGTCGGGGGCTGGAGGAGGTTACAGAGATAGGGAGGGTTGTAGGTGGCTGGAGGAGGTTACAGAGATAGGGAGGGTTGTAGGGGGCTGGAGGAGGTTACAGAGATAGGGAGGGTTGTAGGGGGCTGGGGGAGGTTACAGAGATAGGGAGGGTTGTAGGGGGCTGGGGGAGGTTACAGAGATAGGGAGGGTTGTAGGGGCTGGAGGAGGTTACAGAGATAGAGAGGGTTGTAGGGGGCTGGAGGAGGTTACAGAGATAGGGAGGGTTGTAGGGGGCTGGGGGAGGTTACAGAGATAGGGAGGGTTGTAGGGGCTGGAGGAGGTTACAGAGATAGAGAGGGTTGTAGGGGGCTGGAGGAGGTTACAGAGATAGGGAGGGTTGTAGGGGCTGGAGGAGGTTACAGAGATAGGGAGGGTTGTAGGGGCTGGAGGAGGTTACAGAGATAGGGAGGGGGAGCGTGGAGGGATTTGAAGACGAGGATGAGAATTTTAAAATCGAGGCGTTGCCGGACCGGGAGCCAATGTAGGTCAGCGAGCGACAGACGGAGTAACGGGTGAACGGGGACTGGGTGCCAGTCAGGACACGCGGGGCAGCGGAGTTTCGGACGAGCTCATGTTCACGGAGGGCGGGAGGTGGGAGGCCGGCCAGGAGAGCGTCGGAATAGTCTGGAGGTAACAAAGGCAGGGGTGAGGGTTTCAGCAGCGGATGAGCTGAGGCAGGGGCGGAGACGGGCGAGGTTACGGAGGTGGAAAACAGCGAGAGAGAGAGAGAGAGAGAGAGAGCGTGGAGGAAGAAGAGAGCGAGAGCGTCCGGAACCTCGCGCTGGGAGCAGGATTATCTGCCGGATAACAGGATTTGCGTGTGGCTAATTCAGAGGGTGAGAGTGAAGTATTCGTGCTTGCCTGGGCCTCGCCTTAGCTGGACAGAGATTATACGGCAATTTATTATATTAATATAAATGTAAACATCTTGTGTGGATAATGAGATAACCCAGCAATGCCTCCTTGGCGCGTTTCCGTGGTAACAGAGTCAATGATTGCAAAATTACAATCACTATCTGGCAGCATGGTGTCCTAGCCTCCCAGCTTATCTTGGTCCCTCTTGCACAACTATTTAATAAAACCCAGTATTGACAAGTATATATTAAAAAATGCTCCATTGGCACACACAGCGTGTTGTCGATAACGGGCTGATAATTCCTCTAAGGCTGCTTCCCCACCCACAGCCCACCGACTCTCCGGGGCAGGGGGGGTGCGCGCGGTGTCCGATTGGATTTGCGTTCACAGCCAGCGGCGAAGGCTTTAGAAGCGGGTGGTCGCTGTTTCGACGGAGGGGAGACCTGGCGGCTGACTCGCGCACAGCGTGGCCCCGCAAACAGCGACGCGTCGACAGCTTCGAATCTCTCCCCCGGAGTGACGGCCGTGCAGTCCCGGGGCACCGCACCTCAAGAACTGCGACAACCTGCATTTATACCAGCGCCCTTAATGCAGTTAAACGTCCCAGGGCGCGTCACAGGAGCGTAAATCAGACCAAATTCAACACCGAGCCCACATCAGGAGATATTAGGGACAGGCGACCAAAAGCTCGGTCAAAGTGGTCGGTTTTAAGGAGCGTCTTAAAGGAGGAGAGAGAGGCGGAGAGGTTTAGGGAGGGAATTCCAGAGCTCGGGGCCCAGGCAGCTGAAGGCACGGCCGCCAATGGTGGAGCGATGGAAATCGGGGGGGGGCGGGGGGGGGGGATGTGAAGAAAGAAATTAAGAAGGAATGAAAGATCAGTTATACTAGTTATATCAGTCATACAACGCACATTACTTGCATTGGAGGCAGTACAGAGAAGGTTCACTAGGTTGATTCCTGAGATGAAGAGGGTTGACTTATGAGGAAAGGTTGAGCAGGCTGGGCCTATACTCAATGGAATTTAGAAGAATGAGAGGTGATCTTATCGAAACATATAAGATACTGAGGGGGATTGACAGGGTAGGTGCAGAGAGGATGTTTCCCCTCGTGGGGAAATCTAGAACTCGGGGGCACAGTTTCAGAATAAAGGGTTCGCCCTTTTAGAACTGAGATGAGGAGGAATTTCTTCTCTCAGAGGGTCGTGAATCTGTGGAATTCTCTGCCCCAGAGAGCTGTGGAGGCTGGGTCATTGAATACATTTAAGGTGGAGACTTCATCTCGAGCCATCCTTTGTTTCTTAACCTGTCCCATTACCATCTCCTTTTGCCATGAATATCTCTTAATGTCTCTTAACCTCCTCCGCTTTCTATCCTATCACAGACCTTCCCTTTTGTTCTTTCATCCCCTCTCCCCTTTCCCCGCCTCTACACGTGCTTAAAAACCTGTTCCATTTCCTGCTTTTTTCCAGTTCTGACGAAGGGTCATCGACCTGAAACGTTAACTGTGTTTCTCTCTTCACAGATGCTGCCTGACCTGCTGAGTTTCTCCAGCATTTTCTGTTTTTATTCCCCGCTCCCACCGGTCAGTGTCTGGTCAGTTTCCCCGCTCCCACCGGTCAGTGTCTGGTCAGTTTCCCCGCTCCCACCGGTCAGTGTCTGGTCAGTTTCCCCGCTCCCACTGGTCAGTGTCTGGTCAGTTTCTCTACTCTCACTGGTCAGTGTCTGGTCAGTTTCCCCGCTCTCAGTGGTCAGTGTCTGGTCAGTTTCCCCGCTCCCACTGGTCAGTGTCTGGTCAGTTTCCCCACTCTCAGTGGTCAGTGTCTGGTCAGTTTCCCCGCTCTCAGTGGTCAGTGTCTGGTCAGTTTCCACGCTCCCACCGGTCAGTGTCCGGTCAGTTTCCCCGCTCCCACTGGTCAGTGTCTGGTCAGTTTCCCCGCTCCCACCGGTCAGTGTCTGGTCAGTTTCCCCGCTCCCACCGGTCAGTGTCTGGTCAGTCTAAAAGTAGCGCCCCAGCCAAGTTATGACCCCACCCCCTCCAAAGGGGGCGCGAGCCAATTTTAGCCCCTCCAAGCGGACAGTGGAAGCGACAAATAGCGAGGTTCCTCCCGAGAGAGAGAGACGGCATTGGAAGAAGTGGGAACGCCAGTCGCAGATCCTGCTCAGCTTCAGTTCCACCAGGACCTGGCCTCGTTCGAAAGCGGCGTGCTGACAATTAGAGCTTATTAACAAAAGTCAAACGTTAATCTTTATCTTCTGCCCTAACGCATGCAAATCTGTATAAATCATTAAGCTAATACTGGCAGATGGAGTGTCGAAGACTCACGGCTTGCTGGGCCCTCCTTCCTGTGAACCTCTTGGGTCACATGCTTTCCCAATTGCCCGAACGATATGTAATGTGATCCCTTATCACCTCTGATTACTTTTTAAATGCAGCTACTTTACAACAACAGCGCGTATTTATCCAGCACCTTTAATGTAGTAAAACATCCCCAGCCTCTTCACGGGAGCGTCAGTCAGACAGAATTTGACACCGAGCCACATACTGAGATATTGGGACGGGGCGACCAAAAGCTGTGTCAAAGAGGTCGGTTTTTAAGGAGCGTCTTAAAGGAGGAGAGAGAGGCGGAGAGGTTTAGGGAGGGAATTCCAGAGCTCAGGGGCCCCAGGCGGCTGAAGGCACGGCTGCCAATGGTGGAGCGATGGGAAATCGGGGGGATGCCCCAGAGTCTGGAATTGGATGAGCGCAGAGATCTCGGGGGGGGTTGTAGGGGCTGGAGGAGGTTACACACATACACTGAGATTGCCCAAGAACAGAATTTCCCAACCACGGCATGCGGCAGAAGGTCAGAAATTCAGTCCCTGCTCCGTGGAACTCCGTCTTCAGAAAGAACGAGAGAGAGAGAGAGCATTCCGTTTCTCCCATCAAAACAGAAAATGCTGGAGACACTCAGCAGGCCAGGCAACATCCGTGGAGAGAGAAACAGAGTCAACGTTTCAGGCCGAGGAGACACGGTGGCATAGTGGTTAGCACTGTTGCCTCACAGCGCCAGGGACCCGGGTTCGAATCCGGCCTTTGGGTGACTGTCTGTGTGGAGTTTGCACATTCTCTGCGTGGGTTTCCTCCGGGTGCTCCGGTTTCCTCCCACAGTCCAAAGATGTGCGGGTTAGGTTGATTTGGCTATGATAAATTGACCCTTAGTGTTAGGGGGGGATTAAATACGTGGGGTTACGGGGATAGGGTGGGATATGTGTCGGTGCAGGCTCGATGGGCCGAAATGGCCTCTATCTGCACTGTGGGGATTCTGTGACCTTTCGTCAGAACTGGAAATAGTTAGAGATGGAACAGGGTTTAAACAAGTACAGAGGGGAGGGGAGGAAAGAACAAAAGGGAAGGTCTGTGATAGGATGGAAGGCAGGAGAGATTACATGACACAAGGGATGATGGTGCGAGGCCAAAGGAGATGGTAATGGGACAAGGAAAGAAACAAACGATGGCTCTAGAGGAGGTGTGAATGGGAGCATGAGAATCATCAACAGCTGACAAGTGAAATAATGGGGGCAGAGGTTGAGATCTGAAATTGTTGAACTCTATGTCGAGTCCAGAAGGCTGTAAAGTGCCTCATTGAAAGATGAGGTGCTGTTCCTCGAGCTTCGTTGGAACAGCGCAAGAGGCCGAGGACGGAGAGGTCAGAGTGGGAGTGGAGCGGAGAATTAAAGTGACAGGCGACCGGAAGCTCGGGGGGGGGGGGGGTCACTCATGAGGAGGCATTTCCGAAGCGACTCAGGACGTCTCAAAGCGCCTTACAGCCGATGAAGAACTTTTGAAGTGCCGGTCTTGGTTGTAATGTAGGAAAATGAGGAAGAGGGAGAGACGGAACGAGAGAGGGGGCAACAGAGTGAAGGAAAGGGTGGCAGAGAAGGAAAGGGTCACGGAGAGGCAGAGAGAGATGGAGAGAAAGGGGGATAGGGAGGGAGAGAGAGGGAGCGATGGAGTGACAGAAAGAGAGAGGGTGGCAGAGACAGAGAGGGAAACAGGGCGAGGCAGAGAGTGAGGGAGAGAAAGAGAGAGGGAGAGACAGAAAGAGAGAGAATGAAAAAGAGCGACAGGCAGAGAGAGGAAGGCAGAGAAAGAGAGGGAAAGACAGAGAAGGCTGCAGAAAGACAGACAGAGAAAAACGACAGAGAGATAGACGCAGAGATATGGAAAAATAGAGAGAAGGAGGAAGGCAAAGAGAGAGAGAGAGAGAGAGAGGAACAGTGTACCAGAGAGAGATGGTATTATTATTCTTCAAGAACAAAACTGAAAAGGGAAAGTCTGCTGGGATGAAAGAGGCCATTCGGCCCAACTGGTCCATCCCGGTGTTTATGCTCCACACCAGCCTCCTCCCACCCCTCTTCATCTCATCCCATCACCATATCCTTCTATTCCTTTCTCCCTCATGTGTTTATCCAGCTTCCCCTTAAATGCATCTCTGCTCTTCGCCTCAACCACTCCCTGTGGTAGCGAGTTCCACATTCTCACCACTCTCTGGGGAAAGAAGTTTCTCCTGAATTCCCTATTGGATTTATTAGTGACTATCTTATATTGACGGCCCCTAGTTCTGGTCTCTCCCACAAGTGGAAACATCTTCTCTACACCTACCCTATCGAACCCCTTCATAATTATAAAGACCTCTATCAGGTCACCCCTCAGCCTTCTCTTTTCTAGAGAAAAGAGCCCCAGCCTGTTCAATATTTCCTGAAAGTTAAAAACACTCAGTTCTGGTATCATCCTAGTAAATCTTTCTTGCAACCTCTCCAGTGCCTCTATATCCATTTTTGAGAACAAAACTGTGCACAGTGCTTCAAGTGTGGTCAAACCAAGGTATATGGAGACCAGAACTGTGCACAGTGCTCCAAGTGCGGTCTAACCAAGGTATACGGAGACCAGAACTGTGCACAGTGCTCCAAATGTGGTCTAACCAAGGGATATGGAGACCAGAACTGTGCACGGTGCTCCAAGCATGGTCTAACCAAGGTATATAGAGATCAGAACTGTGCACAGTGCTCCAAGTGTGGTCTAACCAAGGTATACGGAGACCAGAACTGTGCACAGTGCTCCAAATGTGGTCTAACCAAGGTATATTGAGACCAGAACTGTGCACGGTGCTCCAAGTGTGGTCTAACCAAGGTATATGGAGACCAGAACTGTGCATAGTGCTCCAAGTGTGGTCTAATCAAGGTATATGGAGACCAGAACTGTGCACAGTGCTCCAAGTGTGGTCTAACCAAGGTATACGGAGACCAGAACTGTGCATGGTGCTCCAAGTGTGGTCTAACCAAGGTATATGGAGACCAGAACTGTGCACAGTGCTCCAAGTGCGGTCTAACATAGATACATAGATACATAGAAGATAGGAGCAGGAGTAGGCCATCCGGCCCTTCGAGCCTGCTCCGCCATTTAATGAGATCATGGCTGATCCTCCAATTCAGTATCCCGTCCCCGCCTTCTCTCCGTAACCCTTAACCCCTTTTGCCTGTAGAAATATATCTAATTCCCTCTTAAATATATTTAATGAGCTGGCGTACACTGCCCTCTGTGGCAATGAGTTCCACAGGTTCACCACCCTCTGAGTGAAGAAATTCCCCCTCATTTCTGTCCTAAATGGTTTAGCCCTTATCCTTAAATTATGTCCTCTAGTTCTGTTCTCACCCGCCAAGGGAAACATTCCTTCTGCATCTAGTCTGTCTAGACCTGTCAGAATTTTATACACTTCTATGAGGTCCCCTCTCAATCTTCTAAACTCCAGTGTGTACATCCCTAAACTACATAGTCTCTCCTCATAGGTCAATCCCGCCATTCCTGGTATCAGCCTGGTGAATCGCCGCTGCACCCCCTCCATGGCAAGAACATCTTTCCTCAGATGAGGCGACCAAAACTGTACACAGTACTCGAGGTGTGGTCTCACCAGTGCCCTGTACAGCTGCAGCAAGGTATCCCTGTTCCTGTATTCCAACCCTTTTGCTATGAAGGCCAGCATACCGTTTGCCTTCTTGACCGCCTGTTGCACCTGCATGCTCGCCTTCAGTGACTGGTGTACAAGAACACCCAGGTCTCTCTGTACTTCCCCCTCTCCCAATTTATTGCCATTTAAATAATAATTTGCCCTCCCGTTCCTGCACCCAAGGTGGATAACTTCGCACTTGTCCACATTATAGTGCATCTGCCATTTATCCGCCCAATCACCCAGTCTGTCCAAATCGCTCTGGAGCTTCCTGGTCTCCTCCTCTGAGCCCACCCCCCCTCCTAGTTTAGTGTCGTCTGCAAATTTGGAAATGCTGCATCCGACTCCCTGATCCAGGTCATTAATGTAAATTGTGAACAACTGGGGACCCAGGACAGATCCCTGCGGTACCCCACTTGTTACTGCCTGCCATTCAGAAAATGAGCCGTTTATTCCAACTCTCTGTTTTCTATCTGACAGCCAGTTCTCTATCCACGTCAATACTTTCCCCTTTATCCCATGAGCTTCAATTTTCCCTGCTAATCTTTTATGTGGGACCTTATCGAAGGCCTTTTGGAAGTCCAGGTACACCACATCTACTGGCTCTCCCCCATCTATTTTACCAGTTACTCCCTCAAAAAATTCCAATAGATTAGTCAAGCACGATTTACCCTTTGTAAATCCATGTTGACTCTGTCCTATCCTGTCCCCATTTGCTAAGTGCTCCGCTATTTCATCCTTAATGATGGACTCCAGCATTTTGCCCACAACTGATGTAAGGCTTACAGGTCTGTAATTACCTGCTTTTTCCCTACCCCCCTTTTTGAATAGTGGGGTAACGTTAGCTACCCTCCAATCCATGGGAACTGTTCCTGAGTCTAATGAATTCTGAAAAATCATACTTAGTGCATCCGCTATCTCTAGGGCTACCTCCTTCAGCACCCTAGGATGCATGTTATCAGGCCCTGGGGATTTGTCCGCCTTCAATCCCTTTAGCTTCCTTAACACCATATCCTTAGAGATATTGATTTGTGTCAGTTCCTCCTTTGCAAATGTCCCTATTTTTCCCGATATCCCAGGGAGGTTTTTTGTGTCTTCCTTCGTAAAGACTGACCCAAAGTATGCATTTAGTTGGTCTGCCATTTCCTTATTTCCCGTTATATATTCCCCCGTATCTGACTGCAATGGGCCAACTTTGGTTTTCACCAGTCTTTTCCTCTTGATATACTTATAAAAGCTTTTGGAGTTAGTTTTTATATTTTCCGCCAGCTTGCTTTCGTAAGCTATTTTGCCCCTCTTGATTAAGCCCTTTGTCCTCCTTTGCTCTATCTTAAACTGTTCCCAATCTTCCGCTCTGGCGCTTTTTTTGGCTATTTTATACGCCCTATCTTTGGATTTTATGCTGTCTCTAATTTCCCCTGTTATCCACGGTTGAGTCACCTTTTTAGATTTCCTTTTATGCCAGATTGGTATAAACAATTTTTGCAATTTTGTCATTCTATCTTTAAATGCTTGCCATTGTTTATCTACCTCCAGTCCTCCCAGGAACGTTGTCCAATCAGACCTACTCAGTTCCCGTCTAATGGCATCATAATTCCCCTTGTTTAAATTCAGGACCTTAGTCTCTGAGTCAATTTCTTCGCTCTCCATTTCGAGTGAGAAATCGATCATGTTATGATCGCTCTGACCCAAGGGTCCCCGTACAACAAGATTACTAATTAGTCCCTTCTCATTGCACAGTACCCAGTCCAATATAGCCTGTTCCCGAGTTGGTTCCTCGACATATTGATCCAGATAACCATCCCTTAAACACTCAAGGAATTCCTCCTCCTCATTATTTTTACTGATTAGGCTATTCCAATCTATATGTAAGTTAAAGTCACCTATGATGACAGCTGTGCTCTTATTGCACGCTTCTCTAATTTCCCTCGTGATGCCCTCCCCAACCTCTATTTTACTATTTGGAGGCCTATATACCACTCCTATTAATGTTTTTCGCCCCTCGCTATTTCTTAGCTCCACCCATATAGATTCTGTATTAACTGAGTTAATATCCTTCCTTTCAATTGCATTTATCCCTTCTTTTACCAGCAACGCTACCCCTCCTCCCTTTCTTTTTTGACGATCCTTCCTAAATACTGAATACCCCTGTATGTTAAGCTCCCAGCCCTGCTCACCCTGCAACCATGTTTCCGTAATCCCAATTAGATCATAATTATTAACCTCTATTTCCACAGCTAATTCATCTACCTTGTTCCTGATGCTTCTCGCATTAAGGTATAAAACCCTCAGGCTTTTTTTATGCTCACATTTTTTATGAATTAGTTTGGCCCTTTGTTTTTTGTTCCTCACCCTTTTACCATTTATTTCTGTCTGCCTTTCACTTTCCTCTATTTCACTACATAGGTTTCTAGCCCCCTGCCATACTAGTTTAAATGCTCCCGAACTGCTTTATCAAAAATTACCCCGAGAACATCAGTTCCATCTTTGCACAGGTGTAGACCGTCCCTTTTGTATAGGTCACACCTACCAAGGTATACGGAGACCAGAACTGTGCACAGTGCTCCAAATGTGGTCTAACCGAGGTATATGGAGACCAGAACTGTGCACGGTGCTCCAAGCATGGTCTAACCAAGGTATATAGAGATCAGAACAGTGCACAGTGCTCCAAGTGTGGTCTAACCAAGGTATATGGAGACCAGAACTGTGCACGGTGCTCCAAGTGTGGTCTATCCGAGGTATATGGAGACCGGAACTGTGCACGGTTCTCCAAGTGTGGTCTAACCAAGGTATATGGAGACCAGAACTGTGCACAGTGCTCCAAGTGTGGTCTAACCAAGGTATATGGAGACCAGAACTGTGCACGGTGCTCCAAGTGTGGTCTAACCAAGGTATACAGAGACCAGAACTGTGCACAGTGCTCCAAGTGTGGTCTAACCAAGGTATATGGAGACCAGAACTGTGCATGGTGCTCCAAGTGTGGTCTAACCAAGGGATATGTATGTTTGCTCACTCACAGTGACCTGCGCATGAGTTCAGCGTTTAATTATACCCAAATTATCTTATTGGATGCATGACAACATGTAATGCCTTTGAAAATTCAGAGAACTCAATGGCCCCTTATCGCTAGCGGATTAGAATTCAACGATTGAATGCCCAGTGCCGGAAAACCTCTCTGATTATATCTCCTGCCCAAGCACATTAATATATATATCCATGTTTGCTTTAATATACTTAAGTAAATATTATATTATTAAGGCTTAGCTTTCATGTTACCTTATTTGGTTAGCGGTTATTATTGACCAGAGTTCCGCCTCCGAATAGGACCTTTGTCGCTCTTGTTTTGGTGGAACAGGGCTTGGCGTCACTAGCACTTATGAATAACCTTTGAATAACTCTTCATCCAAAACATAGGGGCCATAAATACCAGATAGTCGCTGATAAATCCAATCGGGAATTCAGGAGAGACTTCTTTACCCAGAGAGTGGTGAGAATGGGGAACTCGCTACCACAGGGAGTGGTTGAGGCGAAGAGCAGAGATGCATTTAAGGGGAAGCTGGATAAACACATGAGGGAGAAAGGAATAGAAGGATATGGTGATGGGGTGAGATGAAGAGGGGTGGGAGGAGGCTGGTGTTGATGGGGTGAGATGAAGAGGGGTGGGAGGGGGCTGGTGTTGATGGGGTGATGAAGAGGGGTGGGAGGGGGCTGGTGTTGATGGGGTGAGATGAAGAGGGGTGGGAGGAGGCTGGTGTTGATGGGGTGAGATGAAGAGGGGTGGGAGGAGGCTGGTGTTGATGGGGTGAGATGAAGAGGGGTGGGAGGAGGCTGGTGTTGATGGGGTGAGATGAAGAGGGGTGGGAGGAGGCTGGTGTTGATGGGATGAGATGAAGAGGGGTGGGAGGAGGCTGGTGTTGATGGGGTGAGATGAAGAGGGGTGGGAGGAGCCTGGTGTTGATGGGGTGAGATGAAGAGGGGTGGGAGGAGGCTGGTGTTGATGGGGTGAGATGAAGAGGGGTGGGAGGAGGCTGGTGTTGATGGGGTGATGAAGAGGGGTGGGAGGAGGCTGGTGTTGATGGGATGAGATGAAGAGGGGTGGGAGGAGGCTGGTGTTGATGGGGTGAGATGAAGAGGGGTGGGAGGGGGCTGGTGTTGATGGGATGAGATGAAGAGGGGTGGGAGGAGGCTGATGTTGATGGGGTGAGATGAAGAGGGGTGGGAGGAGGCTGGTGTTGATGGGGTGAGATGAAGAGGGGTGGGAGTTGGCTGGTGTGGAGCATAAACACCGGCACGGACCAGATGGGCCGAATGGCCTGTTTCTGTGCTGTGGAGGGAGTGCAGCGAAGATTCACCAGGCTGATACCTGGGATGGCAGGAATGACGTATGAGGAGAGATTGGGTCGATTGGGCTTGTATTCGCTGGAGTTTAGAAGAATGAGAGGGGATCTCATTGAAACTTATAAAATTCTAACAGGACTAGACAGACTAGATGCATGAAGGATGTTCCTGATGGCCGGGGAGTCCAGAACCAGGGGTCACAGTCTAAGGATAAGGGGTAAGCCATTTAGGACTGAGATGAGGAGGAATTTCTTCACCCAGAGAGTGGTGAACCTGTGGAATTCTCTACCACAGAAGGCAGTTGAGGCCAAGTCATTAAATATATTCAAGAAGGCGTTAGATATATTTCTTAAAGCTAAAGGGATCAAGGGATGTGGGGAGAAGGCAGGGACAGTGTACTGAATTTGAATGATCAGCCATGATCTCATCGAATGGCGGAGCAGGCTCGAGGGGCTGAATGGCCTACTCCTGCTCCGATCTTCTATGCTTCTATGATTCTAAATACTTTCAGTGGCGGACAGCTAAAGGCCCCCTAGTCCAGCCAGCCTGTCCCACATCACCTGCAATGCCTTGTGTGCCACGATACAGAAACTCCCCAACCCACTGGAACACCGTCTTATCTCCTGGGAGTGGCGGAAAAATCCCCAGGTACAAAAGTCCCAGGAGCAAATGTGGGCGGAATGATTCAGGGAAATTCCTCTCCCACCCATCTAGGCGGTCGAAACGAGTCCTGGGGAATCACACCGACCCTGATCATTCCCCCCAGTCCCTACCCTTCTGTAAGAGGTGATCTCCGCCCCCCAGCCAGGAACAGGGCCCGCTCTCGCTCGAAGTAATCCAGCGAGTCCGCGCCCACCGCACGAGATGGCAGCCTGTTCCAGAGGTCCCCTATTCTCCCGAGGAAAGCACCACCTCCTGACATCGAACCCAGATCTGGCCTCGCACAACTGGAGATCGTCACCCCTGCTCCTCCCCAACCTATTTAATTGGACCAAACTGTCAACTGGAACACAATCTATTCCCTTCATCAGAGGGCAGGTACAGCACAGGGTTAGATACAGAGTAGTCAATTCATGAAATGTAGGAATTAATTAATTAAATGTAGCAATGGTTCAATTATTAGCAGCAATTAATCAATTAAATGTAGGACTTAATCAATTAAATGTAGCAATGAATCAATTAAATGTAGCACTTAATCAATTAAATGTAGCAATGAATCAATTAAATGTAGGAATTAATCAATTAAATGTACAAATGGTTCAATAATTAGCAGCAATTCATTAATTAAATGTAGGAATTAATTAAATGAAGGTATTGGTTCAGTTATTAGCAGCAATTAAATAGGAATCAATTAATTGAAGAGCACGAATCAATGAAATAGGGATTAGTTTAATTAATGGCAGAAATTAGAGCAGGAATTAATCAATTAAATAGGAATTGGTACCAATTAAATAACAATTGATCAATGAAGTAGGAATTAATAAATTAATTTCGCTCTGCTAAATGATTATTTAAGTAAATAGGAATTGGTTTTATGAGCAAGAATTATTCATTGAAATCGGGAATGCTTCCATTAAATCACAAGAATTGGTCAATGAAGTAGGTATAAATCAATTAACCATTAACAGGAATTAATCAATTCAGAATTGGTTCAATTAGCAGGAATTAATTAAAGGGCAGGAATTAAGTAGCAATTAATCAATTAAATAGGACAGGTACAGCACGGGTAAGAGACAGAGTAAAGCTCCCTCTACACTGTCCCCATCAAACACTCCCAGGGCAGGTACAGCACGGGTTAGATACAGAGTAAAGCTCCCTCGACACTGTCCCCATCAAACACTCCAAGGGCAGGTACAGAACGGGTTAGATACAGAGTAAAGCTCCCTCTACACTGTCCCATCAAACACTCCCAGGGCAGGTACAGCACGGGGTTAGATACAGAGTAAAGCTCCCTCTACACTGTCCCCATCAAACACTCCCAGGGCAGGTACAGCACGGGTTAGATACAGAGTAAAGCTCCCTCGACACTGTCCCCATCAAACACTCCAAGGGCAGGTACAGAACGGGTTAGATACAGAGTAAAGCTCCCTCTACACTGTCCCATCAAACACTCCCAGGGCAGGTACAGCACGGGGTTAGATACAGAGTAAAGCTCCCTCTACACTGTCCCATCAAACACTCCCAGGGCAGGTACAGCACGGGTTAGATACAGAGTAAAGCTCCCTCTACACTGTCCCATCAAACACTCCCAGGGCAGGTACAGCACGGGTTAGATACAGAGTAAAGCTCCCTCTACACTGTCCCCATCAAACACTATCAGGGCAGGTACAGCAAGGGTTAGATAGAGAGTAAAGCTCCCTCTACACTGTCCCATCATACACTCCCAGGGCAGATACAGCAGGGATTAGATACAGAGTAAAGCTCCCTCTACACTGTCTCATCAAACACTCCCAGGGCAGGTACAGCACGGGTTAGATACAGAGTAAAGCTCCCTCTACACTGTCCCATCATACACTCCCAGGGAGGGTACAGCACGGGTTATATACAGAGTAAAGCTCCCTCTACACCGTCCCATCAAACACTCCCAGGGCAGGTACAGCACGGGTTAGATACAGAGTAAAGCTCCCTCTGCACTGTCCCATCATACACTCCCAGGGCAGGTACAGCACGGGTTAGATACAGAGTAAAGCTCCCTCTACACTGTCCCATCAAACACTCCCAGGGCAGGTACAGCACGGGTTAGATACAGAGTAAAGCTCCCTCTACACTGCCCCATCAAACACTCCCAGGGCAGGTACAGCACGGGTTAGATACAGAGTAAAGCACCCTCTACACTGTCCCATCAAACACTCCCAGGGCAGGTACATCACGGGTTAGATACAGAGTAAAGCTCCCTCTACACTGTCCCATTAAACACTCCCAGGGCAGGTACAGCATGGGTTAAATACAGAGTAAAGCTCCCTCTACACTGTCCCATCAAACACTCCCAGGGCAGATACAGCACGGGTTAGATATAGAGTAAAGCTCCCTCTACACTGTCCCATCAAACACTCCCAGGGCAAGTACATCACGGGTTAGATACAGAGTAAAGCTCCCTCTACACTGTCCCATCAAACACTCCCAGGGTAGGTACAGCACGGGTTAGATACAGAGTAAAGCTCCCTCTACACTGTCCCATCAAACACTCCCAGGGTAGGTACAGCACAGGTTAGATACAGAGTAAAGCTCCCTCTACACTGTCCCATCAAACACTCCCAGGGTAGGTATAGCACGGGTTAGATACAGAGTAAAGCTCCCTCTACACTGTCCCATCAAACACCCCCAGGGCAGGCACAGCACTGGTTAGATAAAGAGTAAAGCTCCCTCGACACTGTCCCATCAAACACTCCCAGGGCAGGTACAGCACGGGTTAGATACAGAGTAAAGCTCCCTCAACACTGTCCCATCAAACACTCCCAAGGCAGGTACAGCACGGGATTAGATACAGTGTAAAGCACCCTCTACACTGTCCCATCAAACACTCCCAGGGCAGGTACAACACGGGTTAGTTACAGAGTAAAGCTCCCTCTACACTGTCCCAGCAAACTCTCCCAGGGCAGGTACAGCACGGGTTAGATACAGAGTAAAGCTCCCTCTACACTGTCCAATCAAACACTCCCAGGGCAGGGACAGCACAGGGTTAGATACAGAGTAAAGCTCCCTCTACACTGTCCCATCAAACACTCCCAGGGCAGGTACAGCACGTTATAGATACAGAGTAAAGTTCCCTCTACACTGTCCCCATCAAACACTCCCAGGGCAGGTACAGCACGGGTTAGATACACAGTAAAGCTCCCTCAACACTGTCCCCATCAAACAGTTCCAGGGCATGTACAGCACGGGTTAGATACAGAGTAAAGCTCCCTCTACACTGTCCCCATCAAACACTATCAGGGCAGGTACAGCAAGGGTTAGATAGAGAGTAAAGCTCCCTCTACACTGTCCCCATCAAACACTCCCAGGGCAGGAACAGCACGTTATAGATACAAAGTAAAGTTCCCTCTACACTGTCCCCATCAAACACTCCCAGGGCAGGTACAGCACGGGTTAGATACAGAGTAAAGCTCCCTCAACACTGTCCCCATCAAACAGTCCCAGGGCAGGTACAGCACGGGTTAGATACAGAGTAAAGCTCCCTCTACACTGTCCCCATCAAACACTATCAGGGCAGGTACAGCAAGGGTTAGATAGAGAGTAAAGCTCCCTCTACACTGTCCCATCATACACTCCCAGGGCAGGGACAGCTCGGTTTTGATACAGAGTAAAGCTCCCTCTGCACTGTCCCATCAAACACTCGCAGGGCAGATACAGCAGGGATTAGATACAGAGTAAAGCTCCCTCTACACTATCCCATCATACACTCCCAGGGAGGGTACAGCGCGGGTTATATACAGAGTAAAGCTCTCTCTACACTGTCCCATCAAACACTCCCAGGGCAGGTACAGCATGGGTTAAATACAGAGTAAAGCTCCCTCTACACTGTCCCATCAAACACTCCCAGGGCAGGTACAGCACGGGTTAGATACAGAGTAAAGCTCCCTCTGCACTGTCCCATCATACACTCCCAGGGCAGGTACAGCACGGGTTAGATAGAGAGTAAAGCTCCCTCTACACTGTCCCATCAAACACTCCCAGGGCAGGTACAGCACGGGTTAGATACAGAGTAAAGCTCCCTCTACACTGTCCCATCAAACACTCCCAGGGCAGGTACAGCACGGGTTAGATACAGAGTAAAGCTCCCTCTACACTGTCCCCATCAAACACTCCCAGGGCAGGTACAGCACGGGTTAGATACAGAGTAAAGCTCCCTCTACACTGTCCCGTCAAACACTCCCAGGGCAGGTACAGCACAGGTTAGATACAGAGTAAAGCTCCCTCTATACTGTCCCATCAAACACTCCCAGGGCAGATAGAGCAGGGATTATATACAGAGTAAAGCTCCCTCTCCACTGTCCCATCAAACACTCCCAAGGCAGGTACAGCACGGGATTAGATACAGTGTAAAGCTCCCTCTACACTGTCCCATCAAACATTCCCAGGGCAGGTACAACACGGGTTAGATACAGAGTAAAGCTCCCTCTTCCATGTCCCATCAAACACTCCCAGGGCAGGTACAGCACGGGGTTAGATACAGAGTAAAGCTCCCTCTACACTGTCCCATCATTCACTCCCAGGGCAGGTATAGCACGGGGTGAGAGACAGAGTAAAGAACCCTCTACACTGTCCCATCAAACACTCCCAGGGCAGGTACAGCACGGGTTAGATGCAAAGTAAACCTCCCTCTGCACTGTCCCATCAAACACTCCCAGGGCAGGTAAAGCATGGGTTAGATACAGAGTAAAGCTCCCTCTACACTGTCCCCATGAAACACTATCAGGGCAGGTACAGCACGGGTTAGATAGAGAGTAAAGCTCCCTCTACACTGTCCCATCATACACTCCCAGGGCAGGTACAGCTCGGTTTTGATACAGAGTAAAGCTCCCTCTGCACTGTCCCATCAATCACTCCCAGGGCAGATACAGCAGGGATTAGATACAGAGTAAACCTCCCTCTACACTGTCCCATCAAACACTCCCAGGGCAGGTACAGCACGGGTTAGATACAGAGTAAAGCTCCCTCTACACTGTCCCATCATACACTCCCAGGGCGGGTACAGCACGGGTTATATACAGAGTAAAGCTCCCTCTACACCGTCCCATCAGACACTCCCAGGGCAGGTACAGCACGGGTTAGATACAGAGTAAAGCTCCCTCTGCACTGTCCCATCAGACACTCCCAGGGCAGGTACAGCACGGGTTAGATACAAAGTAAAGCTCCCTCTGCACTGTCCCATCATACACACCCAGGGCAGGTACAGCACGGGTTAGATACAGAGTAAAGCTCCCTCTACACTGTCCCATCAAACACTCCCAGGTCAGATAGAGCAGGGATTATATACAGAGTAAAGCTCCCTCTACACTGTCCCAACAAACACTCCCAGGGCAGGGACAGCACGGGTTAGATGCAGAGTAAAGCTCCCTCTACACTGTCCCATCAAACACTCCCAGGGCAGGTACCGCACGGGTTAGATACAGAGTAAAGCTCCCTCTTCCATGTCCCATCAAACACTCCCAGGGCAGGTACAGCATGGGTTAGATACAGAGTAAAGTTCCCTCTACACTGTCCCCATCAAACACTCCCAGGGCAGGTACAGCACGGGTTAGATACAGAGTAAAGCTCCCTCAACACTGTCCCCATCAAACACTCCCAGGGCAGGTACAGCACGGGTTATATACAGAGTAAAGCTCCCTCTACACTGTCCCCATCAAACACTATCAGGGCAGGTACAGCACGGGTTAGATAGAGAGTAAAGCTCCCTCTACACTGTCCCATCATTCACTCCCAGGGCAGGTACAGCTCGGTTTTGATACAGAGTAATGCTCCCTCTGCACTGTCCCATCAAACACTCCCAGGGCAGATACAGCAGGGATTAGATACAGAGTAAAGCTCCCTCTACACTGTCCCATCAAACACTCCCAGGGCGGGTACAGCACGGGTTATATACAGAGTAAAGCTCCCTCTACACCGTCCCATCAAACACTCCCAGGGCAGGTACAGCACGGGTTAGATACAGCGTAAAGCTCTCTCTGCACTGTCCCATCATACACTCCCAGGGCAGGTACAGCACGGGTTAGATGCAGAGTAAAGCTCCCTCTACACTGTCCCATCAAACACTCCCAGGGCATGTGCAGCACGGGTTAGATACAGAGTAAAGCTCCCTCGTCACTGTCCCATCAAACACTCCCAGGCAGGTACAGCACGGGTTAGATACAGAGTAAAGAACCCTCTACACTATCCCATCAAACACTCCCAGGACAGGTACAGCACGGGTTAAATACAGAGTAAAGCTCCCTCTACACTGTCCCATCAAACACTCCCAGGGCAAGTACAGCACGGGTTAGATACAGAGTAAGGCTCCCTCTACACTGTCCCATCAAACAATCCCAGTGCAGGTACAGCACGGGTTAGATACAGAGTAAAGCTCCCTCTACACTGTCCCATCAAGCACTCCCAGGGTAGGTACAGCACGGGTTAGATACAGAGTAAAGCTCCCTCTACACTGTCCCATCAAACACTCCCAGGGCTGGTACAGCACGGGTTAGATACAGAGTGAAGCTCCCTCTACACTGTCCCATCAAACACTCCCAGGGCAGGTACAGCATGGGTTAGATACAGAGTAAAGCTCCTTCTACACTGTCCCATCAAACACTCCCAGGGCAGGTACAGCAGGGTTGGATACAGAGTAAAGCTCCCTCTACACTGTCTCATCAATCACTCCCAGGGCAGGTACAGCACGGGTTAGATACAGAGTAAAGCTCCCTCTACACTGTCCCATCAAACACTCCCAGGGCAGGTACAGCACGGGTTAGATACAGAGTAAAGCTCCCTCTACACTGACCCATCAAACACTCCCAGGGCAGGTACAGCAGGGTTAGATACAGAGTAAAGCTCCCTCTACACTGTCCCGTCAAACACTCCCAGGGCAGGTACAGCACGGGTTAGATACAGAGTAAAGCTCCCTCTACACTGTCCCATCAAACACTCCCAGGGCAGGTACAGCACGGGTTAGATACAGAGTAAAGCTCCCTCTACACTGTCCCCATCAAACACTCCCAGGGCAGGTACAGCACGGGTTAGATACAGAGTAAATCTCCCTCTACACTGTCCCGTCAAACACTCCCAGGGCAGGTACAGCACGGGTTAGATACAGAGTAAAGCTCCCTCTACACTGTCACATGCTTTTTTTTCCATCTATATATGCTCTGACGATTCTGTATCCAATTTACTTCACCTGAGGAAGGAGCGATAGTTCCGAAAGCTTGTGATTTCAAATAAAACTGTTGGACTATAACCTGGTGTTGTGCGACCTCTCAATTTTGTCCATCAAACACTCCCAGGGCAGATAGAGCAGGGATTATATACAGAGTAAAGCTCCCTCTACACTGTCCCATCAAACACTCCCAGGGCAGGTACAGCACGGGTTAAATACAGAGTAAAGCTCCCTCGACACTGTCCCATCAAACACTCCCAGGGCAGGTACAGCAGGGATTAGATAGATTTGTCAATATTTACATGGTTCCCCCGTAGGGAGAATGTTTGCAGGGATTTTCTCTACATGTTTACAACCTCAGTCTTGCTAACAATGAGTTAACAATGTGTGGGAGTGAATTAATCATTCGGAGCAGTTAAAAGTACCCGAGATTCCGCGGAGAAATATTGCTGGTTCATTGTGAGAAGCAGGCGAATGATGTTGAGATTGTGTGGGAGCCGGAGTTGGAAATGAAAAAGGGGGTAGGCTTTCCCAACCCTCTCCAGTTATTGAAAGTTAATTTCCTGGAGCAGTACACTGGAGAAATAACCCAGAGGGCCGTAA
>JASTWF010000069.1:1563902-1616402 GCA_030390025.1 Squalus acanthias
GGTTACAGAGATAGGGAGGGTTGTAGGGGGCTGGAGGAGGTTACAGAGATAGGGAGGGTTGTAGGGGCTGGAGGAGGTTACAGAGATAGGGAGGGTGGTAGGGGGCTGGAGGAGGTTACAGAGATAGGGAGGGTTGTAGGGGCTGGAGGAGGTTACAGAGATAGGGAGGGTTGTAGGGGCTGGAGGAGGTCACAGAGATAGGGAGGGTTGTAGGGGCTAGAGGAGGTTACAGAGATAGGGAGGGTTGTAGGGGCTGGAGGAGGTTACAGAGATAGGGAGGGTTGTAGGGGCTGGAGGAGGTTACAGAGATAGGGAGGGTTGTAGGGGCTGGAGGAGGTTACAGAGATAGGGAGGGTTGTAGGGGCTGGAGGAGGTTACAGAGATAGGGAGGGTTGTAGGGGCTGGAGGAGGTTACAGAGATAGCGAGGGGTGTAGGGGCTGGAGGAGGTTACAGAGATAGGGAGGGTTGTTGGGGGCTGGAGGAGGTTACAGAGATAGGGAGGGTTGTAGGAGCTGGAGGAGGTTACAGAGATAGGGAGGGTTGTAGGGGCTGGAGGAGGTTACAGAGATAGCGAAGGGTGTAGGGGCTGTAGGAGGTTACAGAGATAGGGAGGGGTGTAGGGGCTGGAGGAGGTTACAGAGATAGGGAGGGTTGTAGGGGCTGGAGGAGGTTACAGAGATAGCGAGGGTTGTAGGGGCTGGAGGAGGTTACAGAGATAGGGAGGGTTGTAGGGGCTGGAGGAGGTTACAGAGATAGGGAGGGTTGTAGGGGCTGGAGGAGGTTACAGAGATAGGGAGGGTTGTAGGGGCTGGAGGAGGTTACAGAGATAGGGAGGGTTGGAGGGGCTGGAGGAGGTTACAGAGATAAGGAGGGATTCAAACACGAGGCAAAATAGAGGCCATTTTAAAATGCTCTGAAGATGTGTCGAACTCCTCAGTCCACTCTTCAATGATGATCTCCCTCGCTTTCTATTTGTTCAGGTGGCATGAAGCAAGTATGGACTCCCAGGACATCCCGAACCAGGTCCTCATTGCCATCTACGTCATCGCGCTCATAACCGGCCTCCCGTTCAACATCTTGGCGCTCTACGCCTTTGTGGGCAAGGCGCGGCGGAAGCGTAGCCCCAATGTCATCTTCCTCATCAACCTGACCATCTCCGACCTGTCCTTCCTGCTCTTCCTGCCCTTCAAGATCCTGGAGTCGGCCAAGAGCAACCAGTGGATCCTCCCCACCTTCCTGTGCCCGCTGAGCGGGCTGTTCTACTTCAGCGCCATCTACAGCAGCATCCTGTTCCTCACGGTGGTCAGCGTGGAGAGGTACCTGGGGGTGGCGTTCCCCATCCAGTACCAGATCTACAGGAAGCCCGCCTACGCCATCCTGGTCAGCATCGCGCTGTGGGCCTGCTCCCTCTCCCACTGCAGCATTGTGTACATCACAGAGTACCAGAGAGCGGGTAATGGCACTGCCAACCAGACCGTGTGCTACACCAACTTCAACCAGAAGCAGCTGGAGCTGCTACTGCCCTTCCGGCTGGAGCTGGGCATCGTGTTGTTCTGCGTCCCCTTCCTGGTCACCACCTTCTGCTACTCCGGTTTTATCCACATCGTCCTCTCCTCGCCCCACATCAGCAGGGAGAAGAAGCAGCGAGCTATCGGGCTGGTCGTGGCCACCCTCTGTGTCTTCCTTATCTGCTTCGCGCCTTACAACATCTCCCACTTTGTCGGCTTTGTCCGCAAGAAGAGCCCCGATTGGAGGACCCACGCCCTGCTGCTCAGCACCTTCAACACCAGCTTCGACCCCATCATCTTCTACTTCTCCTCCTCGGCCGTCAAGAGGACCTGCAAGGGCTGTTTGTGTGAACTGACTCGTGAGCTCAGCCTGCTCAACCCTCTCCACCTCTTCGCCTCCTTCATATGCAAGAAGGAGAAGGCGTTGAGGGGGGAGTCCCTCAGCCAGGTGCAATCCTCCAAACTCTAAACGGACCATCTGCAGGAACCTTTCAATCGTTGCACGTGCGCCTGTGTGTCGAACATCTCCCCTGATTTCCATCGCTCCACCATTGGCGGCCGTGCCTTCAGCCGCCTGGGCCCCGTGCTCTGGAATTCCCTCCCTAAACCTCTCCGCCTCTCTCTCCTCCTTTAAGACGCTCCTTAAAAACCGACCTCTTTGACACAGCTTTTGGTCGCCTGTCCTAATATTTCCTTAGGTGGCTCGCTGTCAAATTTGTGTTTGATAATCGCTCTTGTGAAGCACCTTGGGACATTTTACTACGTTAAAGGCGCTATTTAAATGAAATTTGTTGTTGTGCATGTCTGGATGGACCACCAGGCTGATTCCATGGATGGGGGGGATTGTCCTGTGAGGAGAGATTGAGTAGACTGGGCCTATATTCCCTAGAGTTTAGAAGAATGAGAGGTGATCTCATTGAAACATACAGAATTCGTACAGGGCTTGACAGGGTAGATGCAGGGAGGCTGTTTCCCCCTGGGCTGGGAGTCTAGGACCAGGGGTCACAGTCTCAGGATAAGGGGTCGGCCATTGAGGACTGAGATGAGGAGGAATTTCTTCACTCAGAGGGCGGTGAATCTTTGGAATTCTCCACCCCAGAGGGCTCAGTGGTTGAGTATATTCAAGACCGAGATCGATAGATGTTTTGGACACGAAAGGAATCGAGGGATATGAGGATCGGGCGGGAAAGTGGAGATGAGGTGGAAGATCAACCATGATCTCACTGAATGGCGGAGCAGGCTCGAGGGGCCCAATGGCCGACTCCTGCTCCTATTTCTTATGTTCTTTGGGAACTGTGAGTCTCAAATGGTCAAAACAAGTCTTGTCACAAAAGGCAAGGCATCGATGTTCCTCAGCTCTCCAAGGAGGTGACCGAGAGGGGACCGCAGGTCTATTTTTTTTCCTGAACAGAACGAGGGAAAACTGGAGAAAAACGACTTCACACTAAACCGTGGCAGGAAGGGGAACGGGGGGGGGGGGTCAAAGGGGAATTGAGGACTGATGGGTTTTTTTTTTCACACAACAAGCCATCGACACGTGGGATGGGTTCTGAGTAGAGTCGACAGCAACCTTGACTGCAGAGACTTGGACAATGTGATGGGACAGTCTTTCCCCATCGAATGGTTCTTCTCATCTTGCGATGGACGATCGCATTTGATCAGGACCGATTCCGATACATACCCTCCTAGTAACAACAACTCGCATTTATCTAGCGCCTTTAACGTAGTAAAACATCCCCCTCAAGGCACGGCACGGGAGCGTAACTCAGACAAAAATTCGACCCCGAGCCACATCAGGAGATATTAGGACAGGCGACCAAAAGCTTGGTCGAAGAGGTCGGTTTTAAGGAGCGTCTTAAAGGAGGAGAGAGAGAGAGAGGCGTAGAGGTTTCGGGAGGGAATTCCAGAGCTCGGGGCTTGATTCTCAAGTGCGTGGCAGATGGACTCCAATGTGAAATGGAAAAACTTTGGGAGGACAAATGTGGAAGGACAGTAGACCACAGATGGCACGGTTTTGAAAAGTGCAGATGAGCAGAGAGACCTTGGTGTCCATGTACTCAAATCTTTCAAAGGTGGCAGGGCAAGTTGATAAGGTAGCTAATAAAACATATGGGTTACTGGGGTTTATAAACAGAGGCACAGAATATAAAAGCGAAGAGATCGACCTAGAACTTCATAAGTCGCTGGTTAGGCCTCAGCTGGAGTATTGTGGACAATTCTGGGCCTGATGTCAAGGCCTGAGAGAGGGTGCAGAGGAGGTTTACCAGGGATGTTACCAGGGACGAGGGGACTTCAGTTACGAGGAGAGGTTGGAGAAGTTCGGACATTCTCCTTGGAACAGAGAAGGTGAAGAGGAGACGTAATCGAGGTTTTCAAGATGGTGGTAGGCTCGGACAGAGCAGACAAGAGACTGTCCTCGCCGGCGAGTGGGTCGTGGATTTAAAATCATCGGCCAAAGATCGAGCGGGGAAGATGAGGAGAAATGTTTCTCACCGAGAGAGTTGTCGGGGTCGGGAATCCCGACCTGGAAGGTCGGTGGAAAGCTTGATTCCAATCGATAGTTCGGAAAGGGAGTCGGACTGGTTCTTGAGGATGAGGAGCTCGCAGGGGTCACGGGCAAAAAGGTAGGGGGCGTGGGGTGAAGCAGGACTGTTCCTTCAAAGAGCCGACACAGGCCCAATGGGCCGAATGGCCTCCTTCTGTGCTGTAACTTTCAACGATGTAACTTTCTATGAAATGTTTCTTCCCTGTACATTCTTCAAACGGGAGCAATAGAACCCTGGAGTTTTTTTGTATTCGTTTATGGGATGTGGGCGTCACTGGCCCAGCATTTATTGCCCATCCCTAGTTGCCTCTTGAGAAGGTGGTGGTGAGCCGCCTTCTTGAACCGCTGCAGTCCGTGTGGTGAAGGTGCTCCCACAGTGCTGTTAGGGAGGGAGTTCCAGGATTTTGACCCAGCGACGATGAAGGAACGGCCGATATATTTCCAAGTCAGGATGGTGTGTGACTTGGAGGGGAACTTGGAGGTGGTGGTGTTCCCATGCGCCTGCTGCACTTGTCCTTCTAGGTGGAAGAGGTCGCGGGTTTGGGAGGTGCTGCCGAAGAAGCCTTGGCGAGTTGCTGCAGTGCATCTTGTAGATGGTATAAGAACATAAGAAATAGCAGCAGGAGTAGGCCAATCGGCCCCTCGAGCCTGCTCCGCCATTCAATAAGATCATGGCTGATCTGATCCTAACCGCCAATCTACTATCTACTATCACAGAACCATCTCCTGCATCTAACAGAATTGCACACACGAAATAGGAGCAGAATCAGGCTACACAGTCCCTGGGCCCGCTCCACTACCCACAGGGCCATGACCGATCCGAACCTAGCCTCATGTCCAAATTCCTGCCCGCTCCCCGTAACCCTTCATTCCCTTTACTTCTAGGAAACTGTCTATTTCTGTTTTAAATTTATTTAATGATGTAGCTGCTACAGCTTTTTGTGGCAGCATATTCCATGGACCTACCACCCTCTGAGTGAAGTAGTTCCTCCTCATCTCAGTTTTGAAAGAGCAGCCCCTTATTCTAAGACTATGTCCCCTAGTTCTAGTCTCACCCGTCATCGGGAACATCCTCCCCGCATCCACCCGATCCAACCCCTTCACAATCTTATATGTTTCAATAAGATCGCCTCTCATTCTTCTGAACTCCAATGAGTAGAGTCCCAATCTACCCAACCTCTCCTCATATGACCACCCCCTCATCCCCGGGATTAACCGAGTGAACCTTTTTTGCACTGCCTCGAGAGCAAGGATGTCTTTCCTTAAGTAAGGACACCAAAACTGTATGCAGTATTCCAGGTGCGGTCTCACCAATACCTTGTACAACTGAAGCAATACCACACTATTTTTATATTCTATCCCCCTAGCAATGAAAGCCAACATTCCATTTGCCTTCTTAATCATTTGCTGCACCTGCATACTAACCTTTTGAGTTTCGTGCACCAGGACCCCCAGATCCCTTTGCACTTCAGTACTCTCCAGTTTCTTGCCATTAAGATAATAAATTGCTCTAGGATTTTTCCTGCCAAAGTGCATCACCTCACACTTTCCAGTGTTGTATTCCATCTGCCAAATCTCTGCCCACTTACTTAGCCTGTCTATGTCCCCTTGCAGGTTTTTTATGTCCTCCTCACTCACTACTTTCCCTCCCATCTTTGTATCATCTGCAAATTTTGATATGTTACACTTGGTCCCTTCCTCCAAATCGTTAATATAGATTGTAAAGAGTTGGGGACCCAGCACTGACCCCTGTGGAACACCACTAGTTACTGATTGCCAGTCTGAGAATGAACCATTTATCCCAACTCTTTGCTTTCTGTTAGATAGCCAATCCTCTATCCATGCCAGAATATTACCCCCAATCCCGTGATTTTTTACCTTAAGCAATAATCTTTTGTGTGGCACCTTGTCAAATGCCTTTTGGAAGTCTAAATACACTACGTCCACTGGTTCCCCTTTATCCACTCTATATGTTACTTCCTCAAAGAACTCCAGCAAATTTGTCAAACATGACTTCCCCTTCGTAAAACCATGCTGACTTTGTCCTATTAAATTATGATTATCCAAATGTCCTGTTACTGTTTCCTTAATAATGGACTCCAAAATTTTACCTACCACAGATGTTAGGCTAACCGGTCTATAGTTACCAGCCTTCTGTCTACTGCCCTTTTTAAATAAGGGTGTTACATTAGCAGTTTTCCAGTCTGCCGGGACCTTAGCGGAATCCAGGGAGTTTTGAAAAATTATTACCAATGCATCTACAATCCCTACCGCCACTTCCTTCAAGACTCTAGGATGTAAGCCATCAGGTCCAGGTGATTTATCCGCCTTGAGTCCCATTATTTTACCGAGTACCACTTCCTTAGTGATTTTGATCGTGTTTAGCTCCTCTCCCCCTATAGCCCCCTGTTTGTCCAGTGTTGGGATATTCTTAGTGTCCTCTACTGTAAAGACTGATACAAAATATTCATTCAGTGTTTTTGCCATCTCCATATTTCCCACCATTAATTTCCCGGTCTCATCCTCTAAGGGACCAACATTTACTTTAGCCACCCTTTTTCTTTTTATATAACTATAAAAACTCTTACTATCTGTTTTTATATTTTTTGCTAATTTACTTTCATAATCTATCTTCCCTTTCTTAATCAATCTTTTTATTATTTTTTGCTGCCTTTTAAAGTTTTCCCAATCCTCTGTCCTCCCACTAGATTTTGCTACCTTATATGCCCTTGTTTTTAGTCGAATACTATCCTTAATTTCTTTACTTAGCCACGGATGACTGTCCTTTCTTTTACACCCTTTTCTTTTCAGTGGAATATATTTTTTCTGGAAGTTGTAAAATAACTCCTTGAATGTACACCACTGATCATGTGTCGTCTTACCCTTTAATCTATTTTCCCAATCCACTCTACTCAATTCCGCTCGCATACCTTCATAGTCACCTTTATTCAAGCTTAGCACGCTTGTTTGAGATCCAACCTTCTCACCCTCTAATTGAATATGGAATTCAACCATGTTATGGTCACTCATTCCAAGGGGATCCTTTACTAGGACATTTTTAATTAATCCTGTCTCGTTACACAGGACCAGATCTAAGGTTGCTTGCCCCCTGGTCGGTTCAGTTACATACTGCTCAAGAAACCCATCCCTAATACACTCAATGAACTCATCCTCAAGGCAGCCCTGCCCCATTTGATTTGTCCAATTAATATGATAGTTAAAATCCTCCATAATTATAGATGTTCCCTTATTACATGCCTCAACTATTTCCTGATTGATACTCCGTCCAACAGAGTTGCAACTGTTCGGAGGCCTATAGACTACGCCCACTAGTGTTTTTTTCCCCTTATTATTCCTTATCTCCACCCAAACTGTTTCATTATCATGATTTTTTGACCCAATATCATTACTCTGTATTACAGTGATTCCTTCCTTTATTAACATAGCCACCCCACCTCCCCTTCCTTCCTGCCTGTCCTTCCTGATCGTTAAATAACCTGGTATGTTTAATTCCCAGGCATTGTCACCCTGCAGCCATGTTTCTGTAATGGCCACAATATCATAACCATATGTAGTTATTTGTGCCATTAACTCGTCTATTTTGTTACGAATGCTACGTGCATTCAGATAGAGAACTTTCAAATATGCTTTGTGGCACTTAGTTCCTGCTTTTTCACTTTTTACCACTTTACCTTTTACTCCACACACTCTGTCCCTTCCTGCCACGCTCTGGTTTGTGATTCCCCTACTGCTACCTATGTCTATGACCCTCTCTGTTGTCATTTTTATTTTTTGCTCTCTTGAAACCTCCCCCCCACTAATTAGTTTAAAGCCCTCTCTACAGCCCTAGTTATTCGATTCGCCAGGACACTAGTCCCAGCACTGGCCAAGTGAAGTCCGTCCCAACGGAACAGCTCTCTCCTGTCCCAGTACTGGTGCCAGTGTCCCAAGAAGCAAAACCCATTTTTCCCACACCAGTCTTTGAGCCACGCATTTAACCCTCTGATTTTATTTACCCCAGTCAAATTTGCTCGTGGCTCAGGTAGTAATCCAGAGATTATTACCCTCGAGGTTCTGCTTTTTAATTTGGCCCCTAGCTGCTCAAACTCCCTCAGCAGAACCTCTTTCCTTGTCCTATCTATGTCATTGGTACCAACATGGACCACGACAACTGGATCCTCCCCCTCCCACTCCAAGTTTCTCTCCAGCCCAGAGGAGATGTCCTTAACCCTGGCACCGGGCAGGCAACACAGCCTTCGGGACTCTCGCTCTTGGCTGCAAAGAACCCTATCTATCCCCCTAATGATACTATCCCCTACCACTACAACATTTCTTTTTACTCCCCCCACTTGAATGGCCCCCCGTACCACGGTGCTGTGGCCAGGTTGCTCATCCTCCCTGCAGTCCCCGCTCCTATCCACACAGGGAGTAAGAGCCTCGAACCTGTTGGACAAGAGCAAGGGCTGCGGCTCCTCCAACACTACCTCCTGGATCCCTGTACCTGCCTCACTCGTAGTCACACCTTCCTGTCCCTGACCACGGGCTACTTCTGAATTAGTTACTCGAATTGGTGTGACTACCTCCTGAAACACGGAGTCCAGGTAACTCTCCCCATCCCTGATGTGTCTCAGTGTTTGAAGCTCGGTCTCCAGCTCATCAACACAGAGCCGGAGTTCCTCGAGCAGCCAACACTTACTGCAAATGTGTTCACCGTGAACATCAATGGTGTCCACCAGCTCCCACATATTGCAGCAGTAACACATCACCTGCTCTCCCATTCTATGTAATTAATTAAAAATTTATTATTTACCCTTCAGTTAATTTATGCCAGCAGTCTCCGCTACACCACAGTTACCCGAGAAACTATAAACTATGGAATTGAAGTTTTGTATAAAAAAGAGAGAAATACTCACCAACCAATCACTTACCTGCTTTCTGGTGACGTCACACTTCGATTATTTTTTACCTCTCTCCTGCTCTCGGCTTGGTGAAAGCCTACCTGGTCCGCTGCCGCCTTTTAAGCTCTGCTCCTCGCCGATGCTGCTCCACCCAGGTCCGAGGCTGCTGTGGGCCTACCTGCAGCCACGGTGCGCCGGTGGTGGAGGGAGCGAATGTTTAAGGTGGTGGATGGGGGGGCCAATCAAGCGGGCTGCTTTGTCCTGGATGGTGTCGAGCTTCTTGAGTGTTGTTGGAGCGGACCAATTCTCGTCGCTAACTTACCGACGTCCTTCTTTAACCTGATATCTCCTGCCGGAAGAGGGGGGCCAAGTGAATGAATCTTCATTATTATCCATTCTCGGGGACGCGACCAGCATTTATCGCCCCCCTTCCTCTAGTCGGCCCCGTTCAGGAGGAGGTGGGGTACCGCCTTCTTCGTGACCTGCCCGCTGTGTTCGAGACGAGCAGGAGTGGCCACTTCAGAGGGGGCATGAAGAGTGAACTGCCTCGGTGTGCGGGATGAATCAAAACGGCCTTCAGAAGCCATTCCCTTCATGTGACATGTTAAATGTTAATCTAGTAAAGGATTAGGTCACCAGTAAAACGCATGATAGTCTTTATTGAACCATTGCTCACTGCAGGTGCGAGGAATTTTCAATATCACCATATCCTTCTATTCCTTTCTCCCTCATGTGTTTATCCAGCTTCCCCTTAAATGTATCTCTGCTCTTCGCCTCAACCACTCCCTGTGGTAGCGAGTTCCCCATTCTCACCACTCTCTGGGGAAAGAAGTTTCTCCTGAATTCCCTATTGGATTTATCACTGACTATCTTATATTGATGGCCCCTAGTTCTGGTCTCCCCCACAACTGGAAACACCTTCGCTTTGTTTACCCTATCAAAACTCTTCCTAATTTTAAAGACCTCCATCAGTTCTCCAAATGTGGTCTAACCAAGGTATACGGAGACCAGAACTGTGCACGGTGCTCCAAGTGTGGTCTAACCAAGGTATACGGAGACCAGAACTGTGCACAGTGCTCCAATTTGTGTTCTAACCAAGGTATACGGAGACCAGAACTGTGCACAGTGCTCCAATTGTGGTCTAACCAAGGTATACAGAGATCAGAACTGTGCACAGTGCTCCAATTGTGGTCTAACCAAGGTATACGGAGACCAGAACAGTGCACAGTGCTCCAAGTGTGGTCTAACCAAGGTATATGGAGACCAGAACTGTGCACAGTGCTCCAAGTGTGGTCGAACCAAGGTATATGGAGAGCGGAACTGTGCACAGTGCTCCAAGTGTGGTCTAACCAAGGTATATGGAGAGCGGAACTGTGCACAGTGCTCCAAGTGTGGTCTAACCAAGGTATATGGAGACCAGAACTGTGCACAGTGCTCCAAGTGTGGTCTAACTAAGGTATACGGAGAGCAGAACTGTGCACAGTGCTCCAAGTGTGGTCTAACCAAGGTATATGGAGAGCGGAACTGTGCACAGTGCTCCAAGTGCGGTCTAACCAAGGTATATGGAGAGCGGAACACACCGATGCTGACACTGCAGTGCAGTACAGAGGAAGTGGTGTAGTATTAAACGAGAAGGCTCCATGGGGGAGAAATTCAGTATCGCCCAGTTTGGGGCGCAATTATCGGCCGGGCGCAAAGTTTAGCGCCTGGCGCTAATTATCGCCTCCGACTGCAAACTTGGCTTCTATCGCCTCTGGAGGTGATTGGAGCGCTAAATCAGGCGCTACACACCTCTCTTAAGGCGCTAACGCTGAGGAGCGAGGCGCTACCTCAGAGCGCTGGCGAAGCTCAGGTGATGTCAGTTAGCAATGGAACACAGACACACTGGCGCCGGCCAGTTCTTAAAGGGGAGGGTTGATCTTGCTCTCCATCCACACCCTGCTCATTGCAGCCTTGAATCTCGGCCTGGAGAGACCTGTACATCAATTCTGCTGGAAAGAACAATGGAGAGGGCCAGGGAAAGAGCTCAGAGTGCAGCCCCCACAGTCTCTTCTAAATCGATACAAGGTAGGTCAAATCAAAATGAACCTGCAAAGTGCTGCTCAGTACCCAAAACTCCTTCACACAGCGTTGAATCTCTCCAGAAGTCTCTCTCTCTCTCTCAGAATGCGTGGTGCAAAAATGTCGCCGACAAAAAAAGGCAGGAAGCGGCCACCTTTAAATAGCGCTCCCCCAGTCCCTTCCCGACTGCAAAACGCTCCCCTCAACCTGTCGTTGCTAGCGGCAGGCGGTAAGGCAGGGGGAGCCACTCAATATCCGCTCCGGGGCGCTACCGGGGCGTTGCGCGCTCGACTGACATCACGTTCTGCGGGCGCAGGAGATCGTGGCGGTAGTGTTTGGCGCCGCCGCAAAATGTCTGGTCAATTTCGCGAGCGGCGCAAACATCGCCGCGCCCGGGCGCTGGTTAACGGGAGGCGCAAAGCAATCGAATTTTTCCCCCCAAGTGCCTGTTCAAGTGGACATAAAAGATCCCAAGGCACAACTGGAAGACGAGCAGAGAAGTTCCCCTGGTGTCCCGGCCGGCATTCAAGACACGTTGCCTCATTTGCTACTCTCTGGGATCTTGCTGTGCACAGTGTGGCTGCTGCGTTTACCGACATAACAGTGACTGCATTCCAAACGTAATCCTCTGCCTGTGACATACGTTGGGACATCGAGAGGTGCGATATAAATACCATTTCTGTTTACTGCAAACTAGATTTTCAGGTTTTGTTCTGGGAGTGCAGTGGCGATTGTTCTGAAGTGTGTTTGCAGTTGGTGTGTGATTTTCTGTAACAACAGTCACTGCCCCTCAAAGTAATTTATTGTATCTGGACGCCTCTGACCTGTTTCTAAGGGGCATGATAATGTACAAAGTTTAAATGTGGAGGAATATAAGATAGGGAAAGATCAGTGTCATCAAACAAGCCTCGGACATCTGATATACCCATAACACCCACCCCAAATCCCAGCACACGCCCCAAATCCCAGCACACGCCCCAAATCCCAGCACACGCCCCAAATCCCAGCACCCGCCCCAAATCCCAACACACGCCACAAATCCCAGCACACGCCCCAAATCCCAGCACACGCCACAAATCCCAGCACACGCCCCAAATCCCAGCACACACCCCAAATCCCAGCACACGCCCCAATCCCAACACACGCCCCAAATCCCAGCACACCCCCAAACCCAGCACACTGCTTCAAATCCCAACACACACCTCAAATCACAACACTCCCCAAATCCCAACACACCCCTTCAAATCCCAACACATTCCTTCAAATCCCAACACACCCCTTCAAATCCCAACACATTCCTTCAAATCCCAACACACACCTCAAGTCCCAACACCCCCCAAATCCCAACACACACCTCAAATCCCAGCACACTCCCTCAAATCCCAACACACCTCAATTATCAACACACCCTTCAAATCCCAATTCTGCCCTAATTCTCTACACCCCTCCTTCATATCCCAACATCCCTCAAATCCCAACACATTCCTTCAAATCCAACACATTCCTTCAAATCCCAACACACTCCAAATCCCAGCACACCTCAATTACCAACACACCCTTCAAATCCCAATACTCCCCTAAATCCCAACATACACCTCAAATCCCAACAGACTCCAAATCCCAACACACGCCCCAAATCCCAACACACGCCCCAAATCCCAACACACGCCCCAAATCCCAGCACACGCCCCAAATCCCAGCACATGCTCAAATCCCAACACACGTCCCAAATCCCAGCACACCCCTTCAAATCCCAACACACGCTCAAATCCCAGCACACGCCCCAAATCCCAACACACACCCCAAATCCCAACACACGCCCCAAATCCCAACACACGCCCCAAATCCCAACACACGCCCCAAATCCCAGCACACCGCATCAAATTCCAACACACGCCCCAAATCCCAGCACCCGCCCCAAATCCCAGCACACGCCCCAAATCCCAGCACACACCCCAAATCCCAGCACACGCCCCAAATCCCAGCACACGCCCCAAATCCCAGCACACCCCCAAACCCAGCACACTGCTTCAAATCCCAACACACACCTCAAATCACAACACTCCCCAAATCCCAACACACCCCTTCAAATCCCAACACATTCCTTCAAATCCCAACACACCCCTTCAAATCCCAACACATTCCTTCAAATCCCAACACACACCTCAAGTCCCAACACCCCCCAAATCCCAACACACACCTCAAATCCCAGCACACTCCCTCAAATCCCAACACACCTCAATTATCAACACACCCTTCAAATCCCAATTCTGCCCTAATTCTCTACACCCCTCCTTCATATCCCAACATCCCTCAAATCCCAACACATTCCTTCAAATACAACACATTCCTTCAAATCCAACACATTCCTTCAAATCCCAACACACTCCAAATCCCAGCACACCTCAATTACCAACACACCCTTCAAATCCCAATACTCCCCTAAATCCCAACATACACCTCAAATCCCAACAGACTCCAAATCCCAACACACGCCCCAAATCCCAACACACGCCCCAAATCCCAACACACGCCCCAAATCCCAGCACACGCCCCAAATCCCAGCACATGCTCAAATCCCAACACACGTCCCAAATCCCAGCACACCCCTTCAAATCCCAACACACGCTCAAATCCCAGCACACGCCCCAAATCCCAACACACACCCCAAATCCCAACACACGCCCCAAATCCCAACACACGCCCCAAATCCCAACACACGCCCCAAATCCCAACACACGCCCCAAATCCCAGCACACCGCATCAAATTCCAACACACGCCCCAAATCCCAGCACACCGCATCAAATTCCAACACACACCCCAAATCCCAGCACACACCCTCAAATCCCCACACACTCCCCCAAATCCCAACACACTCCCCAAACCCCAACGCGCACCTCCTATCCCATCGGAACACTACACAAGCCTCCAGTCTGTTCATCTTTCTTCCCCGATCACTATTACAGTGCGGAATAGTGCGGACACACACACACACATTCGCACGCGTGCGAAGGACACGATCAAGGGCGGCGTCGATAACGCCTCATGGCCAAAGTGAACCAGCAACGCTCACATGCCTGGGCTGACCGGGGCTGTCTGGCTGATGTACCAGGAGAAGGCTCGAGATCCCAACACCACGCAAACGTTCGAAGAGAGGACAACGCCAGCAAAAACAACAGACTGCATTTATACAGCGCCTTCAATGTAGTAAAACGTCCCAAGATGCTTCACAGTGGCGTTATCGAACAAAATTTGACACCGAGCCACATAAGGAGATATTAGGACAGGCGACCAAAAGCTGTGTCAAAGAGGTCGGTTTTAAGGAGCATCTTAAAGGAGGAGAGAGAGAGAGGTGGAGAGGTTTAGGGAGGGAATTCCACAGCTCGGGGCCCAGGCAGCTGAAGGCACGGCCGCCAATGGTGGAGCGATGGGAATCGGGGGATGTGCGAGAGGCCAGAATTGGAGGAGGTTACAGAGATCTCGGGGAGGGTAGTAGGGGCTGGAGGAGGTTACAGAGATAGGGAGGGTTGTAGGGGGCTGGAGGAGGTTACAGAGATAGGGAGGGTTGTAGGGGCTGGAGGAGGTTACAGAGATAGGGAGGGTTGTAGGGGCTGGAGGAGGTTACAGAGATAGGGAGGGTTGTAGGGGCTGGAGGAGGTTACAGAGATAGGGAGGGTTGGAGGGGGTTGGAGGAGGTTACAGAGATAGGGAGGGTTGTAGGGGCTGGAGGATGTTACAGAGATAGGGAGGGTTGTAGGGCTGGAGGAGGTTACAGAGATAGGGAGGGTTGTAGGGGCTGGAGGAGGTTACAGAGATGGGAAGGGTTGTAGGGCTGGAGGTGGTTACAGAGATAGGGAGGGTTGCAGGGGCTGGAGGAGGTTACAGCGATAGGGAGGGTTGTAGGGGGCTGGAGGAGGTCACAGAGATAGGGAGGGTTGTAGGGGGCTGGAGGAGGTTACAGAGATAGGGTGGGTTGTCGGGGCTGGAGGAGGTTACAGAGATAGGGAGGGTTGTAGGGGCTGGAGAAGGTTACAGAGATAGGGAGGGCTGTAGGGGCTGGAGGTGGTTACAGAGATAGGGAGGGTTGTAGGGGCTGGAGGAGGTTACAGAGATAGGGAGAGCTGTAGGGGCTGGAAGAGGTTACAGAGATAGGGAGGGATGTAGGGGGCTGGAGTAGGTTACAGAGATGGGGAGGGTTGTAGGGGCTCGAGGAGGTTACAGAGATAGGGAGGGTTGTTGGGGCTGGAGGAGGTTACAGAGATAGGGAGGGTTGCAGGGGCTGGAGGAGGTTACAGAGATAGGGAGGTTAGTAGGGGCTGGAGGAGGTTACAGAGATTGGGAGGGTTGTAGGGGCTGGAGGAGCTTACAGAGATAGGGAGGGTTGTAGGGGCTGGAGGAGGATACAGAGATAGGGAGGGTTGTAGGGGCTGGAGGAGGTTACAGAGATAGGGAGGGTTGTAGGGCTGGAGGAGGTTACAGAGATAGGGAGGGTTGTAGGGGCTGGAGGAGGTTACAGAGATAGGGAGGGTTGTAGGGGGCTGGAGGAGGTTACAGAGATAGGGAGGGTTGTAGGGGCTGGAGGAGGTTACAGAGATAGGGAGGGTTGTAGGGGGCTGGAGGAGCTTACAGAGATAGGGAGGGCTGTAGGGGGCTGGAGGAGGTTACAGAGATAGGGAGGGTTGTAGGGGCTGGAGGAGCTTACAGAGATAGGGAGGGTTGTCGGGGGCTGGAGGAGGTTACAGAGATAGGGAAGATGGTAGGAGCTGGAGGAGGTTACAGAGATAGGGAGGATTGTAGGGGCTGGAGGAGGTTGCCGATATAGTGAGGGTTGTAGGGGCTGGAGGAGGATACAGAGATAGGGAGGGTTGTAGGGGCTGGAGGAGGTTACAGAGATAGGGAGGGTTGTAGGGCTGAAGGAGTTTACAGAGATAGGGAGGGTTGTAGGGGCTGGAGGCGGTTACAGAGATAGGGAGGGTTGTAGGGGGCTGGAGGAGGTTACAGAGATAGGGAGGGTTGTAGGGGGCTGGAGGAGGTTACAGAGATAGGGAGGGTTGTAGGGGCTGGAGGAGGTTACAGGGATAGGGAGGGTTGAAGGGGCTGGAGGAGGTTACAGAGATAGGGAGGGTTGAAGGGGCTGGAGGAGGTTACAGAGATAGGGAGGGTTGTAGGGGCTGGAGGAGGTTACAGAGATAGGGAGGGTTGTAGGGGCTGGAGAAGGTTACAGAGATAGGGAGGGTTGTAGGGGCTGGAGGAGGTTCCAGAGATAGGGAGGGTTGTAGGGGCTGGAGAAGGTTACATAGATAGGGAGGGCTGTAGGGGCTGGAGGAGGTTACAGAGATAGGGAGGGTTGTAGGGGGCTGGAGGAGGTTACAGAGATAGGGAGGGTTGTAGGGGGCTGGAGGAGGTTACAGAGATAGGGAGGGTTGTAGGGGGCTGGAGGAGGTTACAGAGATAGGGAGGGTTGTAGGGCCTGGAGGAGGTTACAGAGATAGTGAGGGTTGTAGGGGGCTGGAGGAGGTTACAGAGATAGGGAGGGTTGTAGGGGCTGGAGGAGGTTACAGAGATAGGGAGGGTTGTAGGGGGCTGGAGGAGGTTACAGAGTTAGGGAGGGTTGTTGGGGCTGGAGGAGGTTACAGAGATAGGGAGGGTTGTAGGAGGCTGGAGGAGGTTACAGAGATAGTGAGGGTTGTAGGGGCTGGAGGAGGTTACAGAGATAGGGAGGGTTGTAGGAGGCTGGAGGAGGTTACAGAGATAGTGAGGGTTGTAGGGGCTGGAGGAGGTTACAGAGATAGGGAGGGCTGTAGGGGGCTGGAGGAGGTTACAGAGATAGGGAGGGTTGTAGGGGTTGGAGGAGCTTACAGAGATAGGGAGGGTTGTCGGGGGCTGGAGGAGGTTACAGAGATAGGGAAGATGGTAGGAGCTGGAGGAGGTTACAGAGATAGGGAGGATTGTAGGGGCTGGAGGAGGTTGCCGATATAGTGAGGGTTGTAGGGGCTGGAGGAGGATACAGAGATAGGGAGGGTTGTAGGGGCTGGAGGAGGTTACAGAGATAGGGAGGGTTGTAGGGCTGAAGGAGTTTACAGAGATAGGGAGGGTTGTAGGGGCTGGAGGCGGTTACAGAGATAGGGAGGGTTGTAGGGGGCTGGAGGAGGTTACAGAGATAGGGAGGGTTGTAGGGGGCTGGAGGAGGTTACAGAGATAGGGAGGGTTGTAGGGGCTGGAGGAGGTTACAGGGATAGGGAGGGTTGAAGGGGCTGGAGGAGGTTACAGAGATAGGGAGGGTTGAAGGGGCTGGAGGAGGTTACAGAGATAGGGAGGGTTGTAGGGGCTGGAGGAGGTTACAGAGATAGGGAGGGTTGTAGGGGCTGGAGAAGGTTACAGAGATAGGGAGGGTTGTAGGGGCTGGAGGAGGTTCCAGAGATAGGGAGGGTTGTAGGGGCTGGAGAAGGTTACATAGATAGGGAGGGCTGTAGGGGCTGGAGGAGGTTACAGAGATAGGGAGGGTTGTAGGGGGCTGGAGGAGGTTACAGAGATAGGGAGGGTTGTAGGGGGCTGGAGGAGGTTACAGAGATAGGGAGGGTTGTAGGGGGCTGGAGGAGGTTACAGAGATAGGGAGGGTTGTAGGGCCTGGAGGAGGTTACAGAGATAGTGAGGGTTGTAGGGGGCTGGAGGAGGTTACAGAGATAGGGAGGGTTGTAGGGGCTGGAGGAGGTTACAGAGATAGGGAGGGTTGTAGGGGGCTGGAGGAGGTTACAGAGTTAGGGAGGGTTGTTGGGGCTGGAGGAGGTTACAGAGATAGGGAGGGTTGTAGGAGGCTGGAGGAGGTTACAGAGATAGTGAGGGTTGTAGGGGCTGGAGGAGGTTACAGAGATAGAGAGGGTTGTAGGGCTGGAGGAGGTTACAGAGATAGGGAGGGTTGTAGGGGCTGGAGGAGGTTACAGAGATAGGGAGGGTTGTAGGGGGCTGGAGGAGGTTACAGAGATAGTGAGGGTTGTAGGGGCTGGAGGAGGTTACAGAGATATGGAGGGTTGTAGGGCTGGAGGAGGTTACAGAGATAGGGAGGGTTGTAGGGCTGGAGGAGGTTACAGAGATAGGGAGGGTTGTAGGGGGCTGGAGGAGGTTACAGAGATAGGGAGGGTTGTAGGGGCTGGCGGAGGTTACAGAGATAGGGAGGGTTGTAGGGGCTGGAAAGGTTACAGAGATCGGGAGGGTTGTGGGGGCTGGAGGAATTTACAGAGATAAGGAGGGTTGTAGGGGCTGGAGGAGGTTACAGAGATCGGGAGGGTTGTAGGGGCTGGAGGAGTTTACAGAGATAGGGAGGGTTGTAGGGGGCTGGAGGAGGTTACAGAGATAGGGAGGGTTGTAGGGGGCTGGAGGAGGTTACAGAGATAGGGAGGGTTGTAGGGGCTGGAGGAGGTTACAGGGATTGGGAGGTTTGAAGGGGCTGGAGGAGGTTACAGAGATAGGGAGGGTTGTAGGGGCTGGAGGAGGTTACAGAGATAGGGAGGGTTGTAGGGGCTGGAGGAGGTTACAGAGATAGGGAGGGTTGTCGGGACTGGCGGAGGTTACAGAGATAGGGAGGGTTGTAGGGGCTGGAGGAGGTTACAGAGATCGGGAGGGTTGTAGGGGCTGGAGGAGTTTACAGAGATAGGGAGGGTTGTCGTGGGCTGGAGGAGGTTACAGAGATAGGGAAGATTGTAGGAGCTGGAGGAGGTTACAGAGATAGGGAGGGTGGTAGGGGCTGGAGGAGGTTACAGAGATAGGGAGGGTTGTAGGGGCTGGAGGAGGATACAGAGATAGGGAGGGTTGTAGGGCTGGAGGAGGTTAATGAGATAGGGAGGGTTGTAGGGGGCTGGAGGAGGTTACAGAGATAGGGAGGGTTGTCGGGACTGGCGGAGGTTACAGAGATAGGGAGGGTTGTAGGGGCTGGAGGAGGTTACAGAGATCGGGAGGGTTGTAGGGGCTGGAGGAGTTTACAGAGATAGGGAGTGTTGTAGCGGGCTGGAGGAGGTTACAGAGATAGGGAGGGTTGTAGGGGGCTGGAGGAGGTTACAGAGATAGGGAGGGTTGTAGGGGCTGGAGGAGGTTACAGGGATAGGGAGGGTTGAAGGGACTGGAGGAGGTTACAGAGATAGGGAGGGTTGAAGGGGCTGGAGGAGGTTACAGAGATAGGGAGGTTTGTATGGGCTGGAGAAGGTTTCAGAGATAGGGAGGGTTGTAGGGGCTGGAGGAGGTTCCAGATATAGGGAAGGTTGTAGGGGCTGGAGAAGGTTACATAGATAGGGAGGGCTGTAGGGGCTGGAGGAGGTTACAGAGATAGGGAGGGTTGTAGGGGCTGGAGGAGGTTACAGAGATAGGGAGGGTTGTAGGTGGCTGGAGGAGGTTACAGAGATAGGGAGGGTTGTAGGGGCTGGTGGAGGTTACAGAGATAGGGAGGGTTGTAGGGGCTGGAGGAGGTTACAGAGATAGGGAGGGTTGTAGGGGGCTGGAGGAGGTTACAGAGATAGGGAGGGTTGTAGGGGCTGAAGGAGGTTACAGAGATAGGGAGGGTTGTAGGGGCTGGAGGAGGATACAGAGATAGGGAGGGTTGTCGGGGCTGGAGGAGTTTACAGAGATAGGGAGGCCAGGGAGGGATTTGAACACGAGGACGACAATGATTAAATCGGGGCGGAGAGGGCCAACGCGGGCTGGAAGTCTGGGTAGGCCGGGGATTTGCCTCCTGCTGCTTGCGTTCCCATTGACCGCTTTTTTCCAGTCGTCACTGTGGCTTCATTGTGTGTCAAGACAATCAACACCAGGGTCAATATTAACAGAAGTTCTGTTTCCCTGAGCTTCAGTGGCGAAGATGATTGAAAGGCAGGTGATATCTCACCTTTCCAAACCCTTCGGCAAACACGCAATTGCATCCAATAAATAAAGCCTGAAAGAGCAATTGCTCCGTTCCAGATGTTGTGCTGCAGTATTTATTTATTTCCCTCATTGTTACCGAGTCAAAGTCCCGGAAGTCCCTCCCTAATGGCAGTGAGGGAGCACCTTCATAGGGAAATAAGAAATAGGAGCAGGAGTAGGCCATTCGGCCCTCGAGCCTGCTCCGCCATTCAATCAGATCATGGCTGATCATCTACCTCATCTCCACTTTCACGACCGTTCCCATATTCCTTGAATCCCTTAATATTCAAAAAACTATCGATCTCTGTCTTGAATATACTCAAAGACTGAGCCTCCACAGCCCTCTGGGTAGAGAATTCCAAAGATTCACCACCCTCTGAGTGAAGAAATTCCTCCTCATCTCAGTCCTAAATGGCCGACCCCTTATTCTGAGACTGTGACCCCTGGTTCTAGACTCCCCAGCCCAGGGGGAAACATCCTCCCAGCATCTACCCTGTCAAGCCCCTCGAAGAATTTTAGATGTTTCAATGAGATCACCTCTCATTCTTCTAATCTCCAGAGAATATAGGCCCAGTCTACTCAATCTCTCCTCATAGGACAATCACCACCTTCACCACACGGACTGCAGCGGTTCAAGAAGGCGGCTCACCCCACCACCTTCTCAAGGGGCGACTAGGGATGGCCAATAAATGCCGGCCTCGCCAGCGACGCCCACATCTCGAGAACGAATTTCTCAAAGGCTCTAGATCTCCTGCTGGCCACCCACCTTCTACTCTCGACAAACTCGAGCGCATCCAAAATCTCTGCTGCCCCCGTATCCGAACCCACGTCAAGTCTTGTTCACACATCAACCCCTATGCACGTTGAGCAACATTGCATCCCGGTCTGTCAAACCTCGGAAGTCCCCGGGAGTGTGTCAGTATTTACAGGGGGTCCCCGGGAGAGTGTCAGTATTTACAGGGGGACCCCGGGAGTGTGTCAGTATTTACAGGGGGTCCCCGGGACTGTGTCAGTATTTACAGGGGGTCCCCGGGAGAGTGTCAGTATTTACAGGGGGTCCCCGGGAGTGTGTCAGTATTTACAGGGGGTCCCCGGGACTGTGTCAGTATTTACAGGGGGTCCCCGGGAGTGTGTCAGTATTTACAGGGGAATCCCCGGGAGTGTGTCACTATTTACAGGGGGTCCCGGGAGTGTGTCAGTATTTACAGGGGGTCCCCAGGAGTTTGTCAATATTTACAGGGTGCCCCCGGGAGTGTGTCAGTATTTACAGGGGGTCCCCGGGAGTGTGTCAGTATTTACAGAGGGTCCCCGGGAGTGTGTCAGTATTTACAGGGGGTCCCCAGGAGACTGTCAATATTTACAGGGAGTCCCCGGGAGTGTGTCAGTATTTACAGGGGGTCCCTGGGAGTGTGTCAGTGTTTACAGGGGGTCCCCGGGAGTGTGTCAGTATTTACAGGGGGTCCCCGGGAGTGTGTCAGTATTTACAGGGAGTCTCCGGGAGTGTGTCAGTATTTACAGGGAGTCCCCAGGAGTGTGTCAATATTTACAGAGAGTCCCCGGGAGTGTGTCACTATTTACAGGGGGTCCCCGGGAGTGTGTCACCATTTACAGGGGGTCCCCGGGAGTGTGTCAGTATTTACAGGGGGTTCCCGGGAGTGTGTCAGTATTTACAGGGGAATCCCCGGGAGTGTGTCTCTATTTACAGGGGGTCCCCGGGAGTGTGTCAGTATTTACAGGGAGTCCCCGGGAGTGTGTCAGTATTTACAGGGGAATCCCCGGGAGTGTGTCTCTATTTACAGGGGGTCCCCGGGAGTGTGTCAGTATTTACAGGGGGTCCCTGGGAGTGTGTCAGTATTTACAGGGGGTCCCCGGGAGTGTGTCAGTATTTACAGGGGGTCCCCGGGAGTGTTTCAGTATTTACAGGGGGTCCCCAGGAGTGTGTCACTATTTACAGGGGGTCCCGGGAGTGTGTCAGTATTTACAGGGAGTCCCCGGGAGTGTGTCAGTATTTACAGGGGGTCACCAGGAGTTTGTCAATATTTACAGGGAGTCCCCGGGAGTGTGTCAGTATTTACAGGGGGTCCCCGGGAGTGTGTCAGTATTTACAGGGGGTCCCCGGGAGTGTGTCAGTATTTACAGAGGGTCCCCGGGAGTGTGTCAGTATTTACAGGAGGTCTCCGGGAGTGTGTCAGTATTTACAGGGGGTTCCCGGGACTGTGCCAATATTTACAGGGGGTCCCCGGGAGTGTGTCAGTATTTACAGGGGGTCCCCGGGAGTGTGTCAGTATTTACAGGGAGTCTCCGGGAGTGTGTCAGTATTTACAGGGAGTCCCCAGGAGTGTGTCAATATTTACAGAGAGTCCCCAGGAGTGTGTCACTATTTACAGGGGGTCCCCGGGAGTGTGTCACCATTTACAGGGGGTCCCCGGGAGTGTGTCAGTATTTACAGGGGGTCCCCGGGAGTGTGTCAGTATTTACAGGGTGTCCCCGGGAGTGTATCAGTATTTACAGGAGGTCTCCGGGAGTGTGTCAGTATTTACAGGGGGTTCCCGGGAGTGTGTCAGTATTTCCAGGGGAATCCCCGGGAGTGTGTCTCTATTTACAGGGGGTCCCCGGGAGTGTGTCAGTATTTACAGGGAGTCCCCGGGAGTGTGTCAGTATTTACAGGGGAATCCCCGGGAGTGTGTCTCTATTTACAGGGGGTCCCCGGGAGTGTGTCAGTATTTACAGGGGGTCCCCGGGAGTGTGTCAGTATTTACAGAGGGTCCCCGGGAGTGTTTCAGTATTTACAGGGGGTCCCTGGGAGTGTGTCAGTATTTACAGGGAGTCCCCGGGAGTGTGTCAGTATTTACAGGGGGTCCCCGGGAGTGTGTCAGTATTTACAGGGGGTCCCCAGGAGACTGTCAATATTTACAGGGAGTCCCCGGGAGTGTGTCAGTATTTACAGGGGGTCCCCGGGAGTGTGTCAGTATTTACATGGGGTCCCCGGGAGTGTGTCAGTATTTACAGGGGGTCCGCAGGAGTCTGTCAATATTTACAGGGGGTCCCCGGGAGTGTGTCAGTATTTACAGGGGGTCCCCGGGAGTGTGTCAGTATTTACAGGGAGTCTCCGGTAGTGTGTCAGTATTTACAGGGGGTCCCCGGGACTGTGTCAGTATTTACAGGGGGTCCCCGGGAGTGTGTCAGTATTTACAGGGGAATCCCCGGCAGTGTGTCACTATTTACAGGGGGTCCCGGGAGTGTGTCAGTATTTACAGGGGGTCCCCGGGAGTGTGTCAGTATTTACAGAGGGTACCCGGGAGTGTGTCAGTATTTACAGGGAGGCTCCGGGAGTGTGTCAGTATTTACAGGGAGTCCCCAGGATTGTGTCAATATTTACAGGGAGTCCCCGGGAGTGTGTCACTATTTACAGGGGGTCCCCGGGAGTGTGTCACTATTTACAGGGGGTCCCCGGGAGTGTGTCAGTATTTACAGGGGGTCCCCGGGAGTGTGTCAGTATTTACAGAGGGTCCCCGGGAGTGTGTCAGTATTTACAGGAGGTCTCCGGGAGTGTGTCAGTATTTACAGGGGGTTCCCGGGACTGTGCCAATATTTACAGGGGGTCCCCGGGAGTGTGTCAGTATTTACAGGGGGTCCCCGGGAGTGTGTCAGTATTTACAGGGAGGCTCCGGGAGTGTGTCAGTATTTACAGGGAGTCCCCAGGATTGTGTCAATATTTACAGGGAGTCCCCGGGAGTGTGTCACTATTTACAGGGGGTCCCCGGGAGTGTGTCACTATTTACAGGGGGTCCCCGGGAGTGTGTCAGTATTTACAGGGGGTCCCCGGGAGTGTGTCAGTATTTACAGAGGGTCCCCGGGAGTGTGTCAGTATTTACAGGAGGTCTCCGGGAGTGTGTCAGTATTTACAGGGGGTTCCCGGGACTGTGCCAATATTTACAGGGGGTCCCCGGGAGTGTGTCAGTATTTACAGGGGGTCCCCGGGAATGTGTCAGTATTTACAGGGGAATCCCCGGGAGTGTGTCTCTATTTACAGGGGGTCCCCGGGAGTGTGTCAGTATTTACATGGAGTCCCCGGGAGTATGTCAGTATTTACAGGGGAATCCCCGGGAGTGTGTCTCTATTTACAGGGGGTCCCCGGGAGTGTGTCAGTATTTACAGGGAGTCCCCGGGAGTGTGTCAGTATTTACAGGGGGACCCCGGGAGTGTGTCAGTATTTACAGGGGGTCCACAGGAGACTGTCAATATTTACAGGGAGTCCCCGGGAGTGTGTCAGTATTTACAGGGGGTCCCCGGGAGTGTGTCAGTATTTACAGGGGGTCCCCGGGAGTGTGTCAGTATTTACAGGGGGTACCCAGGAGACTGTCAATATTTACTGGGAGTCCCAGGGAGTGTGTCAGTATTTACATGGAGTCCCCGGGAGTATGTCAGTATTTACAGGGGAATCCCCGGGAGTGTGTCTCTATTTACAGGGGGTCCCCGGGAGTGTGTCAGTATTTACAGGGAGTCCCCGGGAGTGTGTCAGTATTTACAGGGGGACCCCGGGAGTGTGTCAGTATTTACAGGGGGTCCACAGGAGACTGTCAATATTTACAGGGAGTCCCCGGGAGTGTGTCAGTATTTACAGGGGGTCCCCGGGAGTGTGTCAGTATTTACAGGGGGTCCCCGGGAGTGTGTCAGTATTTACAGGGGGTACCCAGGAGACTGTCAATATTTACTGGGAGTCCCAGGGAGTGTGTCAGTATTTACAGGGAGTCTCCGGGAGTGTGTCAGTACTTACAGGGAGTCCCCAGGAGTGTGTCAATATTTACAGGGAGTCCCCAGGAGTGTGTCACTATTTACAGGGGGTCCCCGGGAGTGTGTCAGTATTTACAGGGGGTCCCCGGGAGTGTGTCAGTATTTACAGGGGGTCCCCGGGTGTGTGTCAGTATTTACAGGGGAATCCCCGGGAGTGTGTCTCTATTTACAGGGGGTCCCCGGGAGTGTGTCAGTATTTACAGGGGGTCCCCAGGAGACTGTCATTATTTACAGGGAGTCCCCGGGAGTGTGTCAGTATTTACAGGGGGTCCCCGGGAGTGTGTCAGTATTTACAGGGGGTCCCCGGGAGTGTGTCAGTATTTACAGGGGGTCCCCGGGAGTGTGTCAGTATTTACAGGGGGTCCCAGGGAGTGTGTCAGTATTTACAGGGGGTCCCGGGAGTGTGTCAGTATTTACAGGGGTCCCCGGAGTGTGTCAGTATTTACAGGGGGTCCCCGGGAGTGTGTCAGTATTTACAGGGGGTCCCCGGGAGTGTGTCAGTATTTACAGGGGGTCCCCGGGAGTGTGTCAGTATTTACAGGGGGTCCCCGGGAGTGTGTCAGTATTTACAGGGGATCCCCGGGAGTGTGTCAGTATTTACAGGGGGTCCCCGGGAGTGTGTCAGTATTTACAGGGGGTCCCCAGGAGTGTGTCAGTATTTACAGGGGTCCCCGGGAGTGTGTCAGTATTTACAGGGGGTCCCCGGGAGTGTGTCAGTATTTACAGGGGGTCCCCGGGAGTGTGTCAGTATTTACAGGGGGTCCCCGGGAGTGTGTCAGTATTTACAGGGGATCCCCGGGAGTGTGTCACTATTTACAGGGGGTCACCGGGAGTGTGTCAGTATTTACAGGGGGTCCCCGGGAGTGTGTCAGTATTTACAGGGGAATCCCCGGGAGTGTGTCTCTATTTACAGGGGGTCCCCGGGAGTGTGTCAGTATTTACAGGGGGTCCCCGGGAGTGTGTCAGTATTTACAGGGGGTCCCCGGGAGTGTGTCAGTATTTACAGGGGGTTCCCGGGAGTGTGTCAGTATTTACAGGGAGTCCCCGGGAGTGTGTCAGTATTTACAGGGGGTCCCCGGGAGTGTGTCAGTATTTACAGGGGGTCCCCAGGAGACTGTCAATATTTACAGGGAGTCCCCGGGAGTGTGTCAGTATTTACAGGGGGTCCCCGGGAGTGTGTCAGTATTTACAGGGGGTCCCCGGGAGTGTGTCAGTATTTACAGGGGGTCCCCAGGAGACTGTCAATATTTACTGGGAGTCCCAGGGAGTGTGTCACTATTTACAGGGGATCCCCGGGAGTGTGTCACTATTTACAGGGGGTCCCCGGGAGTGTGTCAATATTTACAGGGGGTCCCCGGGAGTGTGTCAGTATTTACAGGGGGTCCCCGGGAGTGTGTCAGTATTTACAGGAGGTCTCCGGGAGTGTGTCAGTATTTACAGGGGGTTCCCGGGACTGTGCCAATATTTACAGGTTGTCCCCGGGAGTGTGTCAGTATTTACAGGGGGTCCCTGGGAGTGTGTCTCTATTTACAGGGGGTCCCCGGGAGTGTGTCACTATTTACAGGGGGTCCCTGGGAGTGTGTCAGTATTTACAGGGGAATCCCCGGGAGTGTGTCTCTATTTACAGGGGGTCCCCGGGAGTGTGTCACTATTTACAGGGGGTCCCTGGGAGTGTGTCAGTGTTTACAGGGGGTCCCCGGGAGTGTGTCAGTATTTACAGGGGGTCCCCGGGAGTGTGTCAGTATTTACAGGGAGTCCCCGGGAGTGTGTCAGTATTTACAGGGGATCCCCGGGAGTGTGTCTGTATTTACAGGGGGTCCCCGGGAGTGTGTCAGCATTTACAGGGGGTCCCCGGGAGTGTGTCAGTATTTACAGGGGGTCCCCGGGAGTGTGTCAGTATTTACAGGGGGTCCCCGGGAGTGTGTCAGTATTTACAGGGAGTCCCCGGGAGTGTGTCAGTATTTACAGGGGGTCCCCGGGAGTGTGTCAGTATTTACAGGGGGTCCCCAGGAGACTGTCAATATTTACAGGGAGTCCCCGGGAGTGTGTCAGTATTTACAGGGGGTCCCCGGGAGTGTGTCAGTATTTACAGGGGGTCCCCGGGAGTGTGTCAGTATTTACAGGGGGTCCCCAGGAGACTGTCAATATTTACTGGGAGTCCCAGGGAGTGTGTCAGTATTTACAGGGGGTCCCCGGGAGTGTGTCAGTATTTACAGGGGGTCCCCGGGAGTGTGTCAGTATTTACAGGGAGTCTCCGGGAGTGTGTCAGTACTTACAGGGAGGCCCCAGGAGTGTGTCAATATTTACAGGGAGTCCCCGGGAGTGTGTCACTATTTACAGGGGGTCCCCGGGAGTGTGTCAATATTTACAGGGGGTCCCCGGGAGTGTGTCAGTATTTACAGTGGGTCCCCGGGAGTGTGTCAGTATTTACAGGGGGTCCCCGGGTGTTTGTCAGTATTTACAGGGTGTCCCCGGGAGTGTGTCAGTATTTACAGGGGGTCCCCGGGAGTGTGTCATTATTTACAGGGGGTCCCCGGGAGTGTGTCAGTATTTACAGGGGAATGCCCGGGAGTGTGTCTCTATTTACAGGGGGTCCCCGGGAGTGTGTCAGTATTTACAGGGGGTCCCCAGGAGACTGTCATTATTTACAGGGAGTCCCCGGGAGTGTGTCAGTATTTACAGGGGGTCCCCGGGAGTGCGTCAGTATTTACAGTGGGTCCCCGGGAGTGTGTCAGTATTTACAGGGGGTCCCCGGGAGTCTATCAGTATTTACAGGGAGTTTCCGGGAGTGTGTCAGTATTTACAGGGAGACCACAGGACTGTGGCAATATTTACAGGGAGTCCCCGGGAGCGTGTCACTATTTACAGGGGGTCCCCGGGAGTGTGCCAGTATTTACAGGGGGTCCCCAGGAGTGTGTCAGTATTTATAGGGGGTCCCCGGGAGTGTGTCAGTATTTACAGTGGGTCCCCGGGAGTGTGTCAGTATTTACAGGGGGTCCCCGGGTGTTTGTCAGTATTTACAGGGTGTCCCCGGGAGTGTGTCAGTATTTACAGGGGGTCCCCGGGAGTGTGTCATTATTTACAGGGGGTCCCCGGGAGTGTGTCAGTATTTACAGGGGAATGCCCGGGAGTGTGTCTCTATTTACAGGGGGTCCCCGGGAGTGTGTCAGTATTTACAGGGGGTCCCCAGGAGACTGTCATTATTTACAGGGAGTCCCCGGGAGTGTGTCAGTATTTACAGGGGGTCCCCGGGAGTGCGTCAGTATTTACAGTGGGTCCCCGGGAGTGTGTCAGTATTTACAGGGGGTCCCCGGGAGTCTATCAGTATTTACAGGGAGTTTCCGGGAGTGTGTCAGTATTTACAGGGAGACCACAGGACTGTGGCAATATTTACAGGGAGTCCCCGGGAGCGTGTCACTATTTACAGGGGGTCCCCGGGAGTGTGCCAGTATTTACAGGGGGTCCCCAGGAGTGTGTCAGTATTTATAGGGGGTCCCCGGGAGTGTGTCAGTATTTACAGCGGTTCCCCGGGAGTGTGTCAGTATTTACAGGGGGTCCCCGGGAGTGTGTCAGTATTTACAGGGGGTCCCCGGGAGTGTGTCAGTATTTACAGGGGGTCCCCGGGAGTGTGTCATTATTTACAGGGGGTCCCCGGGAGTGTGTCAGAATTTACAATGGGTCCCCGGGAGTGTGTCAGTATTTACAGGGAGTCCCTGGGAGTGTGTCAGTATTTACAGTGGGTCCCCAGGAGTGTGTCAGTATTTACAGGGAGTCCCTGGGAGTGTGTCAGTATTTACAGTGGGTCCCCAGGCGAGTGTCAGTATTTACAGGCGGTCCGCGGGAGTGTGTCAGTATTTACATGGGGTCTCTGGGGAGTCTGTTAGTATTTACAGGGGGTCCCCGGGAGTGTGTCAGTATTTACAGGGGGTCCCCGGGAGTGTGTCAGTATTTACAGGGAGTCCCCGGGAGTGTGTCAGTATTTACAGGGGGTCCCCGGGAGTTTGTCAATATTTACAGGGGGTCTCGGGATTGTGTCAGTATTTGCAGGAGATCCCCGGGGAGTGTGTCAGTATTTACAGGGGGTCCCCGGAAGTGTGTCAGTATTTACAGGGGGTCCCCGGGAGTGTGTCAGTAATTACAGGGTGTCCCCGGGAGTGTGTCAGTATTTACAGGGGGTCCCCGGGAGTGTGTCAGTATTTACAGGGGGTCCCCGGGAGTGTGTCAGTATTTACAGGGGGTCCCCGGGAGTGTGTCAGTATTTACAGGGGGTCCCCGGGAGTGTGTCAGTATTTACAGGGGGTCCCCGGGAGTGTGTCAGTATTTACAGGGGGTCCCCGTGAGTGTGTCAGTATTTACAGGGAGTCCCCGGGAGTGTGTCATTATTTACAGGGGGTCCCCGGGAGTGTGTTAGTATTTACAGGGGTCCCCGGGAGTGTGTCAGTATTTACAGGGGGTCCCCGGGATTGTGTCAGTATTTACAGGGAGTGCCCGGGGATTTGTCAGTTTTTACAGGGGGTCCCCGGGTGTCTGTCAGAATTTACAATGGGTCCCCGGGAGTGTGTCAGTATTTACAGGGAGTCCCTGGGAGTGTGTCAGTATTTACAGTGGGTCCCCAGGAGTGTGTCAGTATTTACAGGGAGTCCCTGGGAGTGTGTCAGTATTTACAGTGGGTCCCCAGGCGAGTGTCAGTATTGACAGGCGGTCCGCGGGAGTGTGTCAGTATGTACAGGGGGTCCCCGGGAGTGTGTCAGTATTTACAGGGGGTCCCCGGGAGTGTGTCAGCATTTACAGGGGGTCCCCGGGAGTGTGTCAGTATTTACTGGGAGTCCCAGGGAGTGTGTCACTATTTACAGGGGATCCCCGGGAGTGTGTCAGTATTTACAGGGGGTCCCCGGGAGTGTGTCAATATTTACAGGGGTCCCCGGGAGTGTGTCAGTATTTACAGGGGGTCCCCGGGAGTGTGTCAGTATTTACAGGAGGTCTCCGGGAGTGTGTCAGTATTTACAGGGGGTTCCCGGGACTGTGCCAATATTTACAGGTTGTCCCCGGGAGTGTGTCAGTATTTACAGGGGTCCCTGGGAGTGTGTCTCTATTTACAGGGGGTCCCCGGGAGTGTGTCACTATTTACAGGGGGTCCCCGGGAGTGTGTCAGTATTTACAGGGGAATCCCCGGGAGTGTGTCTCTATTTACAGGGGGTCCCCGGGAGTGTGTCACTATTTACAGGGGGTCCCTGGGAGTGTGTCAGTGTTTACAGGGGGTCCCCGGGGAGTGTGTCAGTATTTACAGGGGGTCCCCGGGAGTGTGTCAGTATTTACATGGAGTCCCCGGGAGTGTGTCAGTATTTACAGGGGAATCCCCGGGAGTGTGTCTGTATTTACAGGGGGTCCCCGGGAGTGTGTCAGCATTTACAGGGGGTCCCCGGGAGTGTGTCAGTATTTACAGGGGGTCCCCGGGAGTGTGTCAGTATTTACAGGGGGTCCCCGGGAGTGTGTCAGTATTTACAGGGAGTCCCCGGGAGTGTGTCAGTATTTACAGGGGGTCCCCGGGAGTGTGTCAGTATTTACAGGGGGTCCCCAGGAGACTGTCAATATTTACAGGGAGTCCCCGGGAGTGTGTCAGTATTTACAGGGGGTCCCCGGGAGTGTGTCAGTATTTACAGGGGGTCCCCGGGAGTGTGTCAGTATTTACAGGGGGTCCCCAGGAGACTGTCAATATTTACTGGGAGTCCCAGGGAGTGTGTCAGTATTTACAGGGGGTCCCCGGGAGTGTGTCAGTATTTACAGGGGGTCCCCGGGAGTGTGTCAGTATTTACAGGGAGTCTCCGGGAGTGTGTCAGTACTTACAGGGAGGCCCCAGGAGTGTGTCAATATTTACAGGGAGTCCCCGGGAGTGTGTCACTATTTACAGGGGGTCCCCGGGAGTGTGTCAATATTTACAGGGGGTCCCCGGGAGTGTGTCAGTATTTACAGTGGGTCCCCGGGAGTGTGTCAGTATTTACAGGGGGTCCCCGGGTGTTTGTCAGTATTTACAGGGTGTCCCCGGGAGTGTGTCAGTATTTACAGGGGGTCCCCGGGAGTGTGTCATTATTTACAGGGGGTCCCCGGGAGTGTGTCAGTATTTACAGGGGAATGCCCGGGAGTGTGTCTCTATTTACAGGGGGTCCCCGGGAGTGTGTCAGTATTTACAGGGGGTCCCCAGGAGACTGTCATTATTTACAGGGAGTCCCCGGGAGTGTGTCAGTATTTACAGGGGGTCCCCGGGAGTGCGTCAGTATTTACAGTGGGTCCCCGGGAGTGTGTCAGTATTTACAGGGGGTCCCCGGGAGTCTATCAGTATTTACAGGGAGTTTCCGGGAGTGTGTCAGTATTTACAGGGAGACCACAGGACTGTGGCAATATTTACAGGGAGTCCCCGGGAGCGTGTCACTATTTACAGGGGGTCCCCGGGAGTGTGCCAGTATTTACAGGGGGTCCCCAGGAGTGTGTCAGTATTTATAGGGGGTCCCCGGGAGTGTGTCAGTATTTACAGCGGTTCCCGGGAGTGTGTCAGTATTTACAGGGGGTCCCCGGGAGTGTGTCAGTATTTACAGGGGGTCCCCGGGAGTGTGTCAGTATTTACAGGGGTCCCCGGGAGTGTGTCATTATTTACAGGGGGTCCCCGGGAGTGTGTCAGAATTTACAATGGGTCCCCGGGAGTGTGTCAGTATTTACAGGGAGTCCCTGGAGTGTGTCAGTATTTACAGTGGGTCCCCAGGAGTGTGTCAGTATTTACAGGGAGTCCCTGGGAGTGTGTCAGTATTTACAGTGGGTCCCCAGGCGAGTGTCAGTATTTACAGGCGTCCGGGAGTGTGTCAGTATTTACAGGGGGTCCCTGGGAGTCTGTCAGTATTTACAGGGGGTCCCCGGGAGTGTGTCAGTATTTACAGGGGGTCCCCGGGAGTGTGTCAGTATTTACAGGGGTCCCCGGGAGTGTGTCAGTATTTACAGGGGGTCCCCGGGAGTGTGTCAATATTTACAGGGGGTCCCGGGAGTGTGTCAGTATTTACAGGGAGTCCCCGGGAGTGTGTCAGTATTTACAGGGGGTCCCCGGAGTGTGTCAGTATTTACAGGGGGTCCCCGGGAGTGTGTCAGTATTTACAGGGTGTCCCCGGGAGTGTGTCAGTATTTACAGGGGGTCCCCGGGAGTGTGTCAGTATTTACAGGGGTCCCCGGGAGTGTGTCAGTATTTACAGGGGGTCCCCGGGAGTGTGTCAGTATTTACAGGGGGTCCCCGGGAGTGTGTCAGTATTTACAGGGGGTCCCCGGGAGTGTGTCAGTATTTACAGGGGGTCCCCGTGAGTGTGTCAGTATTTACAGGGAGTCCCCGGGAGTGTGTCATTATTTACAGGGGGTCCCCGGGAGTGTGTTAGTATTTACAGGGGGTCCCCGGGAGTGTGTCAGTATTTACAGGGGGTCCCCGGGATTGTGTCAGTATTTACAGGGAGTGCCCGGGGGATTTGTCAGTTTTTACAGGGGGTCCCCGGGTGTCTGTCAGAATTTACAATGGGTCCCCGGGAGTGTGTCAGTATTTACAGGGAGTCCCTGGGAGTGTGTCAGTATTTACAGTGGGTCCCCAGGAGTGTGTCAGTATTTACAGGGAGTCCCTGGGAGTGTGTCAGTATTTACAGTGGGTCCCCAGGCGAGTGTCAGTATTGACAGGCGGTCCGCGGGAGTGTGTCAGTATGTACAGGGGGTCCCCGGGAGTGTGTCAGTATTTACAGGGGGTCCCCGGGAGTGTGTCAGCATTTACAGGGGGTCCCCGGGAGTGTGTCAGTATTTACAGGGGGTCCCCGGGAGTGTGTCAGTATTTACAGGGGGTCCCCGGGAGTGTGTCAGTATTTACAGGGAGTCCCCGGGAGTGTGTCAGTATTTACAGGGGGTCCCCGGGAGTGTGTCAGTATTTACAGGGGGTCCCCAGGAGACTGTCAATATTTACAGGGAGTCCCCGGGAGTGTGTCAGTATTTACAGGGGGTCCCCGGGAGTGTGTCAGTATTTACAGGGGGTCCCCGGGAGTGTGTCAGTATTTACAGGGGGTCCCCAGGAGACTGTCAATATTTACTGGGAGTCCCAGGGAGTGTGTCAGTATTTACAGGGGGTCCCCGGGAGTGTGTCAGTATTTACAGGGGGTCCCCGGGAGTGTGTCAGTATTTACAGGGAGTCTCCGGGAGTGTGTCAGTACTTACAGGGAGGCCCCAGGAGTGTGTCAATATTTACAGGGAGTCCCCGGGAGTGTGTCACTATTTACAGGGGGTCCCCGGGAGTGTGTCAATATTTACAGGGGGTCCCCGGGAGTGTGTCAGTATTTACAGTGGGTCCCCGGGAGTGTGTCAGTATTTACAGGGGGTCCCCGGGTGTTTGTCAGTATTTACAGGGTGTCCCCGGGAGTGTGTCAGTATTTACAGGGGGTCCCCGGGAGTGTGTCATTATTTACAGGGGGTCCCCGGGAGTGTGTCAGTATTTACAGGGGAATGCCCGGGAGTGTGTCTCTATTTACAGGGGGTCCCCGGGAGTGTGTCAGTATTTACAGGGGGTCCCCAGGAGACTGTCATTATTTACAGGGAGTCCCCGGGAGTGTGTCAGTATTTACAGGGGGTCCCCGGGAGTGTGTCAGTATTTACAGTGGGTCCCCGGGAGTGTGTCAGTATTTACAGGGGGTCCCCGGGAGTCTATCAGTATTTACAGGGAGTTTCCGGGAGTGTGTCAGTATTTACAGGGAGACCACAGGACTGTGGCAATATTTACAGGGAGTCCCCGGGAGCGTGTCACTATTTACAGGGGGTCCCCGGGAGTGTGCCAGTATTTACAGGGGGTCCCCAGGAGTGTGTCAGTATTTACAGGGGGTCCCCGGGAGTGTGTCAGTATTTACAGCGGTTCCCCGGGAGTGTGTCAGTATTTACAGGGGGTCCCCGGGAGTGTGTCAGTATTTACAGGGGGTCCCCGGGAGTGTGTCAGTATTTACAGGGGGTCCCCGGGAGTGTGTCATTATTTACAGGGGGTCCCCGGGAGTGTGTCAGAATTTACAATGGGTCCCCGGGAGTGTGTCAGTATTTACAGGGAGTCCCTGGGAGTGTGTCAGTATTTACAGTGGGTCCCCAGGAGTGTGTCAGTATTTACAGGGAGTCCCTGGGAGTGTGTCAGTATTTACAGTGGGTCCCCAGGCGAGTGTCAGTATTTACAGGCGGTCCGCGGGAGTGTGTCAGTATTTACATGGGGTCTCTGGGGAGTCTGTTAGTATTTATAGTGGGTCTCGGGATTGTGTCAGTATTTGCAGGAGATCCCCGGGGAGTGTGTCAGTATTTACAGGGGGTCCCCGGAAGTGTGTCAGTATTTACAGGGGGTCCCCGGGAGTGTGTCAGTAATTACAGGGTGTCCCCGGGAGTGTGTCAGTATTTACAGGGGGTCCCCGGGAGTGTGTCAGTATTTACAGGGGGTCCCCGGGAGTGTGTCAGTATTTACAGGGGGTCCCCGGGAGTGTGTCAGTATTTACAGGGGGTCCCCGGGAGTGTGTCAGTATTTACAGGGGGTCCCCGGGAGTGTGTCAGTATTTACAGGGGGTCCCCGTGAGTGTGTCAGTATTTACAGGGAGTCCCCGGGAGTGTGTCATTATTTACAGGGGGTCCCCGGGAGTGTGTTAGTATTTACAGGGGGTCCCCGGGAGTGTGTCAGTATTTACAGGGGGTCCCCGGGATTGTGTCAGTATTTACAGGGAGTGCCCGGGGGATTTGTCAGTTTTTACAGGGGGTCCCCGGGTGTCTGTCAGAATTTACAATGGGTCCCCGGGAGTGTGTCAGTATTTACAGGGAGTCCCTGGGAGTGTGTCAGTATTTACAGTGGGTCCCAGGAGTGTGTCAGTATTTACAGGGAGTCCCTGGGAGTGTGTCAGTATTTACAGTGGGTCCCCAGGCGAGTGTCAGTATTGACAGGCGGTCCGCGGGAGTGTGTCAGTATGTACAGGGGGTCCCCGGGAGTGTGTCAGTATTTACAGGGGGTCCCCGGGAGTGTGTCAGTATTTACAGGGGTTCCCCGGGAGTGTGTCAGTATTTACAGGGGGTCCCCGGGAGTGTGTCACTATTTACAGGGGTTCCCCGGGAGTGTGTCAGTCTTTACAGGGAATCCCCGGGAGTGTGTCAGTATTTACAGGGGGTCCCCGGGAGTGTGTCAGTATTTACAGTGGGTCCCTGGGAGTGTGTCAGTATTTACAGGGAATCCCCGGGAGTGTTTCAGTATTTACAGGGAATCCCCGGAAGTGTGTCAGTATTTACAGTGGGTCCCCGGGAGTGTGTCAGTATTTACAGGGGGTCCCCGGGAGTCTATCAGTATTTACAGGGAGTTTCCGGGAGTGTGTCAGTATTTACAGGGAGACCACAGGACTGTGGCAATATTTACAGGGAGTCCCCGGGAGCGTGTCACTATTTACAGGGGGTCCCCGGGAGTGTGCCAGTATTTACAGGGGGTCCCCAGGAGTGTGTCAGTATTTACAGGGGGTCCCCGGGAGTGTGTCAGTATTTACAGCGGTTCCCCGGGAGTGTGTCAGTATTTACAGGGGGTCCCCGGGAGTGTGTCAGTATTTACAGGGGGTCCCCGGGAGTGTGTCAGTATTTACAGGGGGTCCCCGGGAGTGTGTCATTATTTACAGGGGGTCCCCGGGAGTGTGTCAGAATTTACAATGGGTCCCCGGGAGTGTGTCAGTATTTACAGGGAGTCCCTGGGAGTGTGTCAGTATTTACAGTGGGTCCCCAGGAGTGTGTCAGTATTTACAGGGAGTCCCTGGGAGTGTGTCAGTATTTACAGTGGGTCCCCAGGCGAGTGTCAGTATTTACAGGCGGTCCGCGGGAGTGTGTCAGTATTTACATGGGGTCTCTGGGGAGTCTGTTAGTATTTTTCGTGGGTCTCGGGATTGTGTCAGTATTTGCAGGAGATCCCCGGGGAGTGTGTCAGTATTTACAGGGGGTCCCCGGAAGTGTGTCAGTATTTACAGGGGGTCCCCGGGAGTGTGTCAGTAATTACAGGGTGTCCCCGGGAGTGTGTCAGTATTTACAGGGGGTCCCCGGGAGTGTGTCAGTATTTACAGGGGGTCCCCGGGAGTGTGTCAGTATTTACAGGGGGTCCCCGGGAGTGTGTCAGTATTTACAGGGGGTCCCCGGGAGTGTGTCAGTATTTACAGGGGGTCCCCGGGAGTGTGTCAGTATTTACAGGGGGTCCCCGTGAGTGTGTCAGTATTTACAGGGAGTCCCCGGGAGTGTGTCATTATTTACAGGGGGTCCCCGGGAGTGTGTTAGTATTTACAGGGGGTCCCCGGGAGTGTGTCAGTATTTACAGGGGGTCCCCGGGATTGTGTCAGTATTTACAGGGAGTGCCCGGGGGATTTGTCAGTTTTTACAGGGGGTCCCCGGGTGTCTGTCAGAATTTACAATGGGTCCCCGGGAGTGTGTCAGTATTTACAGGGAGTCCCTGGGAGTGTGTCAGTATTTACAGTGGGTCCCCAGGAGTGTGTCAGTATTTACAGGGAGTCCCTGGGAGTGTGTCAGTATTTACAGTGGGTCCCCAGGCGAGTGTCAGTATTGACAGGCGGTCCGCGGGAGTGTGTCAGTATGTACAGGGGGTCCCCGGGAGTGTGTCAGTATTTACAGGGGGTCCCCGGGAGTGTGTCAGTATTTACAGGGGTTCCCCGGGAGTGTGTCAGTATTTACAGGGGGTCCCCGGGAGTGTGTCACTATTTACAGGGGTTCCCCGGGAGTGTGTCAGTCTTTACAGGGAATCCCCGGGAGTGTGTCAGTATTTACAGGGGGTCCCCGGGAGTGTGTCAGTATTTACAGTGGGTCCCTGGGAGTGTGTCAGTATTTACAGGGAATCCCCGGGAGTGTGTCAGTATTTACAGGGGTTCCCCGGGAGTGTGTCAGTATTTACAGGGGGTCCCCGGGAGTGTGTCACTATTTACAGGGGTTCCCCGGGAGTGTGTCAGTCTTTACAGGGAATCCCTGGGAGTGTGTCAGTATTTACAGTGGGTCCCCGGGAGTGTGTCAGTATTTACAGGGAATCCCCGGGAGTGTTTCAGTATTTACAGGGGGTCCCCGGGAGTGTGTCAGTATTTACAGGGAATCCCTGGGAGTGTCAGTATTTACAGGGAATCCCTGGGAGTGTGTCAGTATTTGCATGGGTTGGGTGTCCCCTGCAACTTGACCATCGAGCTGACCCCACCTACCCCTGACCCCTCCAGTGAGGGAGGGCAGTCAGCAGCTTGGAGTGGCGCGCATGCGCAGACAGCAGGCTCTCTCTGCGTGTGTGGCAACCTGGCTGCGGCTGCTGCGCCTGCGCAGTGGCAAAACCCGCAATTACTCCCCACCGCCGAGCTCCGAGGCAGCCCAAATCGTGCGCACCCTCTTGAATGCAATCGCCGACGCCTGTCGAATTGAGCTCGGGGGCTTGCCGGCCTCCAATACCCTCTGGGAATCGAAAAAAATGCGAGAAACTGGTCTTTGCGCATGCGCCAATGCCGCGGCCCCCGCCGGGAGTTGTAGTTCGCTGGCACTTCCGGTGACGGATTAGTGGACGGAGGCGGGCGCCGTTCCGGACTACAACTTCCGGCGGGCCGCGGTGCTGCCCATGTAGACGTGCGTGCAACTTACTTTTTTTTGTTTTTTATTTGCAGGCGGGGGGGGGGGCAGGTAAATGCAGCAAAACACGGCGGCCGCCGGACGCAATGCAAAATGCCCGACCTGCCGGCACTTTTGGAATTTATGCATTCGCATATTTTAACGTTGCAATCAGGCAAAAAATTTGCAATTTTTTTAAAAATCGTCCCTCCCCATCTTGCATTAGTGCCGGGTTGGTGGAGATGCAACCTCCAAGAAGGAGCCGCGTCACCTCCTGCAAGCCCAGCCCAGCAGGAAGCCGGATGCAAAAGTTGCTAATATTCCTTTTCTTGCTTTAAATGCAAAGGTCAGCCCGCTGCATTGTTCCCCCCAGCTCCTTGGACTTTTTGCATTGCACGCTTTTTTTTGGATTGGTGAAATATCTGCACGCTTATGTTTTTATGTGCACGCCTGCCCGGATCCCCGGGAACTACAGCGCGCGGCGCAGGCACATGCTCTTGCTCCGTCCTTGACTCTTGCTGCTGCTGCTGGTGGCTGCAAAATGCGTGCAAAAAACCTGGCACTGCAGTCGCCCCCGTCACTGAACCGGAGCTGCCAATTGCAAAAATTGCATTTGCAATCTGTGATTGGAAATTTTTAATTCCAGATGATTAATTGGCACTTCGAAGAAAAAAACACGTTCCAATCCATTTTGCAATTTTAAACTTGCTAACAATCACATTGAAAATACTTGCATTTCGATAACAACTTGGATTTATTTATTTACTGCAATTATATAGAACGGCTTGCATTCATATAGCGCCTTTCACGACCACCGGCTGTCTCAAAGCACTTCACAGCTAATGAAGTACTTTTTTTGAAGTGTGCTCACTGTTGTAATGTGGGAAACGCAGCAGCCAATTTGCGCACAGTAAGCTCCCACAAACAGCAATATGATAATGACCGGATCATCTGTTTTTGTTATGTTGATTGAGGGATAAATATTGGCCCCAGGACACCGGGGAGAACTCCCCCCTGCTCTTCTTCCAAATAGTGGCAGTGGTATCTTTTACGTCCACCTGAGAGGACAGACGGGGCCTCGGTTTAATGTTGCATATGAAAGACCGCACCTTCGACAGTGCGGCGCTCCCTCAGTACAGCCCCTCCGACAGTGCAGCGCGCCCTCAGTACCGCCCCATCCGACAGTGCGGCGCTCCCTCAGTACCGCCCCTCCGACAGTGCGGCGCTCCCTCAGTACTGCACCTCCGACAGTGCGGCGCTCCCTCAGTACAGCCCCTCCGACAGTGCGGCGCTCCCTCAGTACCGCCCCTCCGACAGTGCGGCGCTCCCTCAGTACTGCCCCTCCGACAGTGCGGCGCTCCCTCAGTACAGCCCCTCCGACAGTGCGGCGCTCCCTCAGTACTGCCCCTCCGACAGTGCGGCGCTCCTCAGTACCGCCCCTCCGACAGTGCGGCGCTCCCTCAGTACTGCCCCTCCGACAGTGCGGCGCTCCCTCAGTACTGCCCCTCCGACAGTGCGGCGCTCCCTCAGTACTGCCCCTCCCGACAGTGCGGCGCTCCCTCAGTACCGCCCCTCCGACAGTGCGGCGCTCCCTCAGTAACGCCCCTCCGACAGTGCGGCCCTCCCTCAGTACCGCCCCTCCGACAGTGCGGCGCACCCTCAGTACCGCCCCTCCGACAGTGCGGCGCTCCCTCAGTACTGCCCCTCCGACAGTGAGGCGCTCCCTCAGTACTGCCCCTCCGACAGTGCGGCGCTCCCTCAGTACCGCCCCTCCGACAGTGCGGCGCTCCCTCAGTAACGCCCCTCCGACAGTGCGGCCCTCCCTCAGTACCGCCCCTCCGACAGTGCGGCGCTCCCTCAGTAACGCCCCTCCGACAGTGCGGCGCTCCCTCAGTAACGCCCCTCCGACAGTGCGGCCCTCCCTCAGTACCGCCCCTCCGACAGTGCGGCGCTCCCTCAGTACTGCCCCTCTGACAGTGCGGCGCTCCCTCAGTACTTCACTGGGAGTGTCGGCCTGGATTATGTGTTGAAGTCTTTGGAGTGGGACTCGAACCCCCAACCTTCTGATTCAGAGGCGAGAGTGCTCCCCACTGACCAAGTATTAAATTGATTAATTGGAATTTTAAAAATATATTAAAATCCATTTTAAGTTGGATTTCATCTTTCAATTTACTAAACTGTATTTAATCGATATCATTGGCTTTTCAATTAACCTGTCGATTAAGATTTTAAAACACATTTCCTTTTCAGATTTACTAAACTCTATTTAAATGATATAAATTGCATTTTAAATTAAGCGGTAAATAAATTTAAAAACAAAATGCATTTTAATAATTTAATAAAGCATTTAAAATATTTTTTAAATTTAATAAATTTAAAATGCAATTTTATGCATTTAAGAATGCAGCTTAATAGGCTTAAAATGAAATGTGTTTTAAACTAAATGATTTGTTGAAATGTATTTTATTTTAAATTTGGTAAATGCACTCCTGGCTTATCTGCAGTTGTCACATATCCTATACAATATTGTCCTCGTCTCCTGTTGCCTAGCGTTGAGAAGAATGAGAGGTGATCTCTTTGAAATGTATAAAATTTTTACAGGGCTTGGCAGGGAGGATGTTTCCCCTGGCTGGTGAGTCTAGAACCAGGGGTCACAGTCTCAGATAAGGGGTCGGCCATTTTGGACTGAGATGAGGAGGAATTTCTTCACTCAGAGGGCGGTGAATCTTTGGAATTCTCTGCCCCAGAGGGCTGTGGAGGCTCAGTTGTTGAGTATATTCAAGACAGAGATCAATAGATTTTTGTATTTTTTTAATTCGCTTATGGGATCTGGGTGTCGCTGGCAAGGCCTGCATTTATTGCCCATCCCTAGTTGTCCTTGAGAAGGTGGTGGTGAGCCGCCTTCTTGAACCGCTGCAGTCCGTGTGGTGAAGGTACTCCCACAGTGCATAGCAGTTAGTTACAGCTGAGTGACTTGATGGGCCATTTCAGAGGGCTGTTAAGAATCAACCACATTGCTGTGGGTCTGGAGTCACATATAGGCCAGACCAGGTGAGGACGGCTGGTTTCCTTCCCTAAAGGACATTAGTGAACCAGATGGGTTTTTACGACAATCCGACAGTCTCATGGTCACCATTACTGATACTAGCTTTTTATTCCAGATTTATTTAATTCACTGAATTTAAATTCCCCAGCTGCCGTGGTGGGATTTGAACTCACGTCTCTGGATCATTAGTCCAGGCCTCTGGATTACTAGCCCAGTGACATTACCACTACACTACCACATCAAGGGATATGGGGATAGTGCAGGAAAGTGGAGTTGAGGTCGAAGATCAGCCATGATCTTATTGAATGGCAGAGTAGGCTCGAGGGGCCGAATGGCCGACTCTATGTTCTTCTGTTCCTGTCCCATCTCCTGTACACAGCTGTTCTCCCCCCCCCCCCCCCATATGATGTCTTTACCCACCTCCTACAATAAACCGTGTCCTCTTGCTGCTAGGGGCTGGCTGCAATCCTGCAGTCAGTGCAATGTTGCATTGTGTGTGTGCAATCCTGCAGTCAGTGCAATGTTGCATTGTGTGTGTGCAATCCTGCAGTCAGTGCAATGTTGCATTGTGTGTGTGCAATCCTGCAGTCAGTGCAATGTTGCATTGTGTGTGTGCAATCCTGCAGTCAGTGCAATGTTGCATTGTGTGTGTGCAATCCTGCAGTCAGTGCAATGTTGCATTGTGTGTGTGCAATCCTGCAGTCAGTGCAATGTTGCATTGTGTGTGTGCAATCCTGCAGTCAGTGCCATGTTGCATTGTATTTGCAATCCTGCAGTGAGTGCAATGTTGCAGTCAGTGCAATGTTGCATTGTGTGTGTGCAATCCTGCAGTCAGTGCAATGTTGCATTGTGTGTGTGCAATCCTGCAGTCAGTGCCATGTTGCATTGTATTTGCAATCCTGCAGTGAGTGCAATGTTGCAGTCAGTGCAATGTTGCATTGTGTGTTTGCAATCTTGCAGTCAGTGCAATGTTGCAGTCAGTGCATTGTTGCATTGTGTGTGTGCAATCCTGCAGTCAGTGCAATGTTGCAGTCAGTGCAATGTTGCATTGTGTGTGTGCAATCCTGCAGTCAGTGCAATGTTGCATTGTGTGTGTGCAATCCTGCAGTCAGTGCCATGTTGCATTGTATTTGCAATCCTGCAGTGAGTGCAATGTTGCAGTCAGTGCAATGTTGCATTGTGTGTGTGCAATCCTGCAGTCAGTGCAATGTTGCAGTCAGTGCAATGTTGCATTGTGTGTGTGCAATCCTGCAGTCAGTGCCATGTTGCATTGTATTTGCAATCCTGCAGTGAATGCAATGTTGCAGTGTGTGCAATCCTGCATTGAGTGCAATGTTGCATTGTGTGTGTGTGTGTGCAATCCTTCAGTGAGTGCAATCCTGCAACGTGTGCAATCCTGCAGCGTGTGCAATCCTGCATTGAGTGCAATTCTGCAGTTTGTGCAATGTTGCAGTGTGTGTGTGTGTGTGTGCAATCCTGCAGTCAGTGCCATGTTGGCAGTGTGAATCAGTGTGTGTGAGAGAGAGAGTGTGCAATCCTACAGCGAGTGCAGAGTCCGCTCCGGGTGTTGCACTGAGCCGGAGCTGGGCCGCGGATGGCTCGCCAGCGCTTGCAATGCACCCTCCCCTGCTCGCAGTGCCTGTGTGTGTGTGTCTGGGCTGGGGGGAAGGAGACAGACCCGTCCCTGGCTCCTCTCACGTGTCCATTTTGGGATCTCACATGACCCTGTTGTTTGGCCCCGTGATCAAATCTACTTCGAAATTCGAAATTTTGCAGCTTTGACTGGCCACATGGATATATTAGATCAAGCACTGGATACCAGGTGGGTGCAGGGCAGTTTGCAAACAAAAAGAATTAAAAGGGACCCTCCCTGCCCACCAGAAAAACAAGATTGCAACAGGGAAAGAGAGATGCCCGACCGCAACTTTGTAAAAAAAGAACTCCAACCATAGCAAAAAGAGCTGGATAGAAATGGGCAAATTTTTTGCAAAAAATAAGCTAAGGCGTCGATTTTTCCTTTTTTTTAAATGATTGCAAATACAATTCACTTTTCCTCTTTTGCTTTTGCATTTGATAATTTGCAGCCGGGGGTAAGGAGGGAGAGGGCTTGTGTGTGTGTGTGTGGGGTGGAAATAAGGATTTAAAAAATTTGCTTTCAGTTCAGATTGCAATTAATATTTAGAGGGACATCATTGGGGTGTGTTTTTTTTGGGGAAGGGTGGCAGGAAGTGGGGTGGGGAAAAAGGGTTTTAATTTTGCTTTTTGGGAATGGGTTAGGGAGTTGCAAGTTGTCCTCCCTGAAGAAATGAAAGGATTCGTTCCTTTGGTTTGCCCACCAGTGTCTCTTTTGCCCCCACCCCTCCAAAAAATTAATAAATGCTGTTTCTGTTTGTGATCGATTAGTCGAAATGACCGAATGGCAACAGGACGGTCTGTTTTAAAGGGGACCGTCTCTCGTGCATCCCAGTTTTTGAATTATTGGGGTCAGGGATCCCAATGAGTGGCCCTCTTTGCTATCCCACTTGTATGCTGTCGTGTGTGTGTGTGTGTGTGTCAACTTTTTAAGTTTCCACGTTACTCTGACGCTCTCTTGAACAGGCGAGACTTGTCGGTCGGAATTACGATGAGCCTGCCCCATCAAGTGTACAACCCCAATAGCAGAGAGAGAGAGAGACGGGATCGCAGAATTGTTTGCCCCCCCGGACGGCAATCAAGGGCTTAAGAGGTGGTTGTTGTGGAGTAGGGGAAAGAGAGAGCGAGGTTTGGGGGAACGACATCCAGATTTCGAGACGTTCTGGCTTGACGTCCCATCACACCTTCTTGGGATCTCTCTGTTCTGAGACCCCCCCCCGCATCTGCGTTCAGTTCTGGGGCCCCGCACCTCGGGAAGGATATCTCGGCCTTGGAGAGGGGTGTGGAGCAAATTCACCAGAATGATACCCCGGGGCTAAAGGGGTTAAATCCCGAGCAGACAGGTTGCCCAGACTAGGCTTGTTGTTCCCTCGAGTTTAGAAGATTAAGGGGTGATCTGATCGAGGGGTTTGAGATGATTAAAGCATTCGATAGGGGAGCGAGAGAGAGAGAGAGAAACTATTTCCTCTGGTCCAGAACAAGGGGGGCAGAACCTTAAAATTAGAGCCAGGCCGTTCAGGGGTGATGTCAGGAAGCACTTCTTCACACAAAGGGCGGTGGAAATCTGGAACTCTCTCCCCCAGAAAGCTGAGATTAATTGGAGCTTTCAAGACTGAGATAGATTTGTGTTGGGTAAGGGTATTGAGGGATATGGAGCCAAGGCGGGTAGATGGAGTTAAGATACAGATCAGCCATGATCCAGTAGAATGGTGGGACAGGTTCGAGGGGCTGAATGGGCCTCCTCCTGTTTCTATGGCAACAGGCTCGAGGGGCTGAATGGGCCTCCTCCTGTTCCTGTGTAACAGGCTCGAGGGGCTGAATGGGCCTCCTCCTGTTCCTGTGTAACAGGCTCGAGGGGCTGAATGGGCCTCCTCCTGTTCCTGTGTAACAGGCTCGAGGGGCTGAATGGGCCTCCTCCTGTTCCTGTGTAACAGGCTCGAGGGGCTGAATGGGCCTCCTCCTGTTCCTGTGTAACAGGCTCGAGGGGCCGAATGGGCCTCCTCCTGTTCCTGTGTAACAGGCTTGACGGGGCTGAATGGGCCTCCTCCTGTTCCTGTGTAACAGGCTTGACGGGGCTGAATGGGCCTCCTCCTGTTCCTGTGTAACAGGCTCGAGGGGCTGAATGGGCCTCCTCCTGTTCCTGTGGTAACAGGCTCGAGGGGCCGAATGGGCCTCCTCCTGTTGCTACGATCCTAACAGCTTGCGATTATCCGCAGGCCAAGCATCCTTTGTATGTCAGCCTACAGTTTTGAGATGGTGTCGTGATGGGCCATGCTTCAGTTTGCCTCAGTGCCATCCCCTAGATTGGGGGAGGGGGGTGGTGTAATTTGGAAGTTGGTTAGGATTTGCCTCTGCCATCCAATGGGAAAGAAAGACTCTCATTTCTCCAGCGCCTTTCACCACCTCAGGACGTCCCAAAGCGCTTTACAGCCAATGAAGTACTTTTTTTGAAGTGTGGTCACTGTTGTAATGTAGGAAACGCGGCAGCCAATTTGCGCACAGCAAGCTCCCACAAACAGCAGTGTGATAATGACCGGATCATTTGTTTTAATGATGTTGGTTGAGGGATAAATATTGGCCCCAGGGAGAACTCCCTCCCCTGCTCTTCTTCCAAATAGTGCCCGTGGGATCTTTTACATCCACCTGAGATTAACGTCTCATCCAACACGGTGGCATAGTGGTTAGCACTGGTGCCTCACAGTGCCAGGGACCCGGGTTCGAATCTGACCTCGGGTGACTGTCTGTGTGGAGTTTGCACATTCTCCCCGTGTCTGCGTGGGTTTCCTCCGGGTGCTCCGGTTTCCTCCCACAGTCCAAAAATGTGCGGGTTAGGTTGATTTGGCTATGATAAATTGACCCTTAGTGTTAGGGGGGGATTAAATATGTGGGGTTATGGGGATAGGATGGGATATGTTAGGGGGAATTAAATACGTGGGGGTACGGGAGGGGGATATGTTAGGGGAATTAAACGGGGGTACGGGTAGGTGGGATATGTGTACTGTGGGGATTAAAGCAGGGACAGGGTACTGGACTTGGATGATCAGCCATGATCGTATTGAATGGTGGAGCAGGCTCGACGGGCCGAATGGCCTACTCCTGCTCCTAGATTCTATGTTTCTATGTCTATGAAAGACGGCACCTCCGACAGTGCGGCACTCCCTCAGTAGTGCCCCTCCGACAGTGCGGCACTCCCTCAGTACTGCCCCTCCGACAGTGCAGGCGCTCCCTCAGTACTGCCCCTCCGACAGTGCGGCGCTCCCTCAGTACTGCCCCTCCGACAGTGTGGCTCTCCCTCAGTACTGCCCCTCCGACAGTGCGGCGTTCCCTCAGTACTGCCCCTCCGACAGTGCGGCGCTCCCTCAGTACTGCCCCTCCGACAGTGTGGCGCTCCCTCAGTACTGCCCCTCCGACAGTGTGGCGCTCCCTCAGTACTGCCCCTCCGACAGTGCGGCACTCCCTCAGTACTGCCCCTCCGACAGTGCGGCGCTCCCTCAGTACTGCCCCTCGATAGTACGGCGCTCCCTCAGTACTGCCCCTCCGACAGTGCGGCGCTCCCTCAGTACTGCCCCTCGATAGTACGGCGCTCCCTCAGTACTGCCCCTCCGACAGTGCGGCGCTCCCTCAGTACTGCCCCTCGATAGTACGGCGCTCCCTCAGTACTGCGCCTCCGACAGTGCGGCGCTCCCTCAGTACTGCCCCTCCGACAGTGCGGCGCTCCCTCAGTACTGCCCCTCCGATAGTGCGGCGCTCCCTCAGTACTGCGCCTCCGACAGTGCGGCGCTCCCTCAGTACTGGCGCTGGGGAGTATCGGACCGGATTATGGGGCTTGAGTCTGGGGACTCGAACCCACGACCTTCTGGCTCGGAGGCGAGAGTGTTGGAATGAGCGTGCGGGAATTTGTAATTGTTTGCGTGTCGATGGGCTCGGGCTTGACTGTGATGCAGTCCTTGGCTGAATAGCCCAGCTGTGCCAGTTGGGTGTTGGGGAGGGGAGCGAGGCTGACCAAGAATGGGGCGAGCGGGTCCGTATCTCAGCACCTTGAGGAAGCGGTTGGGGGCGGGAGAGTATTTGGGAAAGGTGGGGTAAGAGTTTCTGAACCTCTTGCTCAGTTAATGGGACATTGCTTCTAATTATTAATGTTGCACCACGAGATTTAGAATCATGGCCGCTTGCTTTAACATTAAACACAACTCCAGGCCGAGAGGCTGTTTCCCCCTGGCTGGAGAGTCTGGAACCAGGGGTCACAGTCTCAGGATAAGGGCTCGGCCATTTAGGACTGAGATGAGGAGGAATTTCTTCACTCAGAGGGTGGTGAATCTTTGGAATTCTCTACCCCAGAGGGCTGCGGATGCTGAGTCATTGAGTATATTCGAGGCTGAGATCGATAGATTTTTGAATATTAAGGGAATCAAGGGATATGGGGATAGTGCAAGAAAGTGGAGTTGAGGTAGATGATCAGCCATGATCTCATTGAATGGCGGAGCAGGCTCGAGGGGCCGAACGGCCGACTCCTGCTCCTATTTCTAATGTTCGAATTGTTCAGTTTTAAAGAGTGTGCAGGGACAGAGGACCTGGGAGTTAACGTGTATAGGTCCCTGAAGGTGGCAGGACATATTGAGAGAGTGGTTAGCAAAGCATATGGGATCTTGGGCTTCATAAATTGAGTACAAAAGTAGAGAAGTTATGCGGAACCTTTATAAAGCGCTGGTTAGGCCACAACTGGAGTACTGCTTCCAGTTCTGGTCACCACACTTTAGGAAGGATGTGAGGGCCCTTGAGAGGGTGCAGAGGAGATTTACCAGAATGGTTCCAGGGATGGGGGATCTTAGCTACAAGGACAGGTTGGAGAAGCTGGATTTGTTTCCATTAGAGCAAAGGAGGTTGAGGGATGATTTGATAGAGGTGTACAAGATTATGACGGGTTTGGATAGGCTAGACGGGGAAAGGCTGTTCCCACTAGTTGATGGTACAAGGACTAGGGGACACAGATTTAAGGTTTTGGGCAAGAGATACAGGAGGGACGTGAGGAAAATCTTTTTTACGCAGTGAGTGGTGAGGACCAGGAACTCGCTGCCGACGGAAGTGGTGGAAGCGGAGACACTCGATGTTTTCAAGGGGAGACTGGATAGGCACTTGAGGGAAATAAACTCGCAGGGTTACGGGGATAGAGCGGGGGGAATGGGACTGACTGGATTGCTCTGCAGAGAGCCTGCACGGACTCGAGGGGCCGAATGGCCTCCTTCTGTGCCGTTGCGACTCTTATCTTACGTTCCTACGGTAATCGCGGTAAATTTGTTTTCCTTCTTGGCATTTATCGCTGGCGAGGTGGCGGTGGTGGGCCCCCGCCTTCTCCTGAACCGCCGGCAGCGGGTTTGACGCGACCGCGAGCGGCCACTTCAGCGGGGCAGTTCAGGCTCAGCCACGTCGCTGTGCGGGACTGGAGTCACCTGTAGGCCCCCAGACCAGGTACGGACGGCAGGATTCCTTCCCTGAAGCGACATCGGTGAACCGCTTGGGAATCATTTTTTTTTTTAGCGATGACCCCACAGATTCTCGGTCACTCCCCCCAACCCCCGAGACCAGCTTTTAGTCCAGTAACAGAATCACGACACCGCCGTTCCCCTTTTCAGACGAAAGTGCCGCAAGAATGACTTAAAAAGGCTCCTCGGAACGTTGGCCTGCATCTGGAGAGGGAGACGGAATACTGAGGGTTGGAAGTGGTGCGACCGCTGTACAAAGCCCCGGTCAGACCCCCTCCGGAGTCACTGCGTTCAATTCTGGGCCCCGCATTTCAGGAAAGGTATCTCGGCCTCGGAGGGGGGAGAGCGACGCAGATTCACCAGAACGATACCCCGGGGGGGCTGAAAGGGTTAAATCACGAGGACCGGTGGCACAGACTTTTTTTTTAATTCGTTCCTGGGATGTGGGCGTCGCTGGCAAGGCTCGGCATTTATTGCCCATCCCTAGTCGCCCCTCGAGAAGGTGGTGGTGAGCCTCCTTCTTGAACCGCTGCAGTCCGTGTGGTGAAGGTGCTCCCACAGTGCTGTTAGGGAGGGAGTTCCAGGATTTTGACCCAGCGACGATGAAGGAACGGCCGATATATTTCCAAGTCAGGATGGTGTGTGTGTGACTTGGAGGGGAACTTGGAGGTGGTGGTGTTCCCATGCGCCTGCTGCCCTTGTCCTTCTAGGTGGAAGAGGTGGCGGGTTTGGGAGGTGCTACCGAAGAAGCCTGGCGAGTTGCTGCAGTGCATCTTGTAGATGGTGCACACTGCAGCCATGGTACGCTTGTGTTCCCTGGAGTTTAGAAGATTAAGGGGTGATCTAATCGAGGTGTTTGAGATGATTGAAGGTGTCGATAGGGTAGAGAGAGAGAAACTATTTCCTCTGGTGGGGGGAGTCCAGAACAAGGGGGCAGAACCTTCAAATTAGAGCCAGGCTGTTCAGGGGTGATGTCAGGAAGCAATTCTCACACAAAGCGGGGTGGAAATCTGAAACACTCTCCCCCAAAAAGCTGTTGAGGCCGGGGGTCAATTGGAAATTTCAAGACTGAGATTTTTGTTGGGTAAGGGTGTTCAGGGTCATGGAGCAAAGGCGGGTCGATCAGCCCTGATCTGATTGAATGGAGGAGCAGGTTCGAGGGGCTGACTGGGCCTCCTCCTGTTCCTGATGCACCCCTGTAGATAGGTAGACCTAACCTGGGCGAGACGCCTTCTCCAAGAACCTTGGTGTAGAAGTATCTGGGGATGAGGTTTGAAGACGAGCAGGGGATTTTACCGGACTCGAACGCTCAACGTGTCCAATCACTGCAGGGCAGCGGTCAATAAACCACTCGGCGACTGGGGTACCTGGTCCAATCAGAGACTGGGGTAACTGGTCCAATCGGAGACTGGGGTACCTGGTCCAATAGGAGACTGGGGTACCTGGTCCAATTGGAGTCTGGGGTACGTGGTCCAATAGGAGACTGGGATACGTGGTCCAATAGGAGACTGGGGTACCTGGTCCAATAGGAGACTGGAGTACCTGGTCCAATAGGAGACTGGGATACGTGGTCGAATAGGAGACTGGGGTACCTGGTCCAATAGGAGACTGAGGTACCTGGTCCAATAGGAGACTGGGGTACCTGGTCCAATAGGAGACTGGAGTACGTGGTCCAATAGGAGACTGAGGTACTTGGTCCAATAGGAGACTGAGGTACCTGGTCCAATAGGAGACTGGGGTGCCTGGTCCAATAGGAGACTGTGGTACCTGGTCCAATCAGAGACTGAGGTACCTGGTCCAATAGGAGACTGGGGTGCGTGGTCCAATAGGAGACTGAGGTACCTGGTCCAATAGGAGACTGGGGTGCGTGGTCCAATAGGAGACTGAGGTACCTGGTCCAATAGGAGACTGGGGTGCGTGGTCCAATAGGAGACTGAGGTACCTGGTCCAATCAGAGACTGAGGTACCTGGTCCAATAGGAGACTGGGGTACCTGGTCCAATCAGAGACTGTGGTACCTGGTCCAATAGGAGACTGGGGTACCTGGTCCAATCGGAGTCTGGGGTACCTGGTCCAATAGGAGACTGAGGTACCTGGTCCAATAGGAGACTGAGGTACCTGGTCCAATAGGAGACTGAGGTACCTGGTCCAATAGGAGACTGAGGTACCTGGTCCAATAGGAGACTGAGGTACCTGGTCCAATAGGAGACTGGGGTACCTGGTCCAATAGGAGACTGAGGTACCTGGTCCAATAGGAGACTGAGGTACCTGGTCCAATAGGAGACTGAGGTACCTGGTCCAATAGGAGACTGGGGGTGTGTGGTCCAATAGGAGACTGAGGTACCTGGTCCAATAGGAGACTGGGGGTGCGTGGTCCAATAGGAGACTGAGGTAACAACAGAAAACGCTGGGAAAACTCAGCAGGCCAGGCAGCATCCGTGGAGAGAGAAAGAGAGTTAACGTTTCAGGTCGATGACCTTTCGTCAGAACTGTGAAGAGCCGGAAATCAAATAGATTTAAGGCCAGAGTAAATCTGGGAAAAGGGGGAGGGGATAAAAGAACAAAGGGGGAGATGAAGAGACATTAAGAGACATTAAGAGATATGCAAGGCTAGAGGTGGTGTTAATGTGACAGATTAAGGCTGAAAGAAGTGTGAAATCCACTGGCAGAATGAAGGACAGCTGCCAGCTTCTAGGAGGAAAAAAAAGGTGGGGGGGGGGGCAAATAAAAGGGTGGAAAAAATAAAATATAAATGTGATTGGAGCTGAGGTTATGATCTAAAATTGTTGAACTCGTTATTGAGTCCAGAGGGCTGTAGCGTGCCTAAACGAAAGATGAGGTGCTGTTCCTCGAGCTTACGCTGCGCTTCCGTGGAACAGTGTAATAGGCCGAGGACGGTGAGGTCAGAGTGGGAGTGAAGCGGTGAATTAAAGTGACAGGCCACCGGGAGCTCGGGGTCCCCCTTACGGACTGAACGGAGGTGTTCCGCAAAGCGGTCACCCAATCTGCGTTTGGTCTCCCCAATGTAGAGGAGACCACATCGTGAGCAGCGAATACAGTATACTAAATTGCAGGAAGTACAAGTAAATCGCTGTTTCACCTGGAAGGGGTGTTTGGGGCCCTGGACAGTGGGAAGAGGGGAGGTGTAAGGGCATGTGTTGCATCTCCTGCGCGTGCACGGGAAGGTGCCGGGCGAAGGGGAAGGGGTGCTGGGGGTGGTAGAGGAGTGGACTAGGGTGTCGCGGAGGGAGCGGTCCCTGCGGAATGCTGAAAGGGGAGGTGAGGGGAAGATGTGTTTGGTGGTGGGATCACGCTGGAGGTGGCGGAAATGGCGGAGGATGATCCGTTGAATGTGGAGGCTGGTGGGGTGAAAGGTGAGGACAAGGGGAACCCTATCGTGGTTCCGGGAGGGAGGGGCAGGGGTGAGGGCAGAAGTGCGGAAGATAGAACGGACACGGTCGAGGGCCGTGTCGACCACGGTAGAGGCGAATCCTCGGTTGAGGAAAAAGGATGACATGTCGGAAGCACTGGTATGGAAGGTGGCATCATCAGAGCAGATGCGGCGGAGACGGAGAAACTGGGAGAATGGAATAGAGTCCTTACAGGAGGTGGGGTGGGAGGAAGTGTAGTCCAGGTAGCTGTGGGAGTCAGTGGGCTTGTAGTGAAAGGAGACTGAGGTACCTGGTCCAACAGGAGACTGAGGTACCTGGTCCAATAGGAGACTGAGGTACCTGGTCCAATAGGAGACTGGGGTGCATGGTCCAATCAGAGACTAAGGTACCTGGTCCAATAGGAGACTGGGGTGCATGGTCCAATCAGAGACTAAGGTACCTGGTCCAATAGGAGACTGAGGTACCTGGTCCAATCGGAGACTGAGGTACCTGGTCCAATACTAGAGTTAGAGGAGGCCAGGCTTTGGTTTTGGTCACTAAGACAGGAGGGAGATATTCTACGACTGGAGGCAGTGCGGAGAGGAGCTGGGAGGTCCCTGGTGAGAGGGACCGAGCTATCGGGAAATTTTGGCGAGACCCGGGCTTATCATCCCTGAACGAATTAAATTAAAGGGCAGGCATTCTTGTAGAGATAGATCAACGAACGACAACGTGCGTTTATCCAGTGCCTTTAACGTAGTAAAACGTCCCAAGGTACTTCCCAGGAGTGTAAATCAGACAAATATTTGACCCCGAGCCACATCAGGAGATATTAGGACAGGCGACCAAAAACTGGGTCAAAGAGGTCGGTTTTTAAGGAGCGTCTTAAAGGAGGAGAGAGAGGCGGAGAGGTTTAGGGAGGGAATTCCAGAGCTCGGGGCCCAGGCGGCTGAAGGCACGGCCGCCAATGGTGGAGCGATGGACATCGGGGAAGGCAGATGGGGCCTCGGTTTAACGTCTCATCCGAAAGACGGCCCCTCCGACAGTGCGGCGCTCTCCGTCAGTACTGCCCCTCCGACAGTGCGGCGCTCTCCGTCAGTACTGCCCCTCCGACAGTGCGGCGCTCCCTCAGCACTGCCCCTCCGACAGTGCGGCGCTCCCTCAGTACTGCCCCTCCGACAGTGCGACGCTCCCTCAGTACCGCCCCTCCGACAGTGCTGCACTCCCTCAGTACTCCCCCTCCGACAGTGCGGCGCTCCCTCAGTACTGCCCCCCCGACAGTGCGGCGCTCCCTCAGTACTGCCCCCCCGACAGTGCGGCGCTCCCTCAGTACTGCCCCTCCGACAGTGCTGCACTCCCTCAGTACTGCCCCTCCGACAGTGCGGCGCTCCCTCAGCACTGCCCCTCCGACAGTGCAGCGCTCCCTCAGTACTGCCCCTCCGACAGTGCGGCGCTCCCTCAGTACCGCCCCTCCGACAGTGCGGCGCTCCCTCAGTACTCCCCCTCCGACAGTGCGGCGCTCCCTCAGTACTGCCCCCCCGACAGTGCAGCGCTCCCTCAGTACTGCCCCCCCGACAGTGCGGCGCTCCCTCAGTACCGCCCCTCCGACAGTGCGGCGCTCCCTCAGTACTCCCCCTCCGAC
>JASTWF010000069.1:1623902-1628902 GCA_030390025.1 Squalus acanthias
TTACAGAGTTAGGGAGGGTTGTAGGGGCTGGAGGAGGTTACAGAGATAGGGAGGGTTGTAGAGGCTGGAGGAGGTTACAGAGATATGGAGGGTTGTAGGGGCTGGGGGAGGTTACAGAGATAGGAAGGGTTGTAGAGGCTGGAGGAGGTTACAGAGATATGGAGGGTTGTAGGGGCTGGGGGAGGTTACAGAGATAGGAAGGGTTGTAGAGGCTGGAGGAGGTTACAGAGATATGGAGGGTTGTAGGGGCTGGGGGAGGTTACAGAGATAGGAAGGGTTGTAGAGGCTGGAGGAGGTTACAGAGATAGGGAGGGTTGTAGGGGCTGGAGGAGGTTACAGAGACAGGGAGGGTTGTAGAGGCTGGAGGAGGTTACAGAGATAGGGAGGGTTGTAGAGGCTGGAGGAGGTTACAGAGATAGGGAGGGTTGTAGAGGCTGGAGGAGTTTACAGAGATATGGAGGGTTGTAGGGGCTGGGGGAGGTTACAGAGATAGGGAGGGAGTGAGGAGGCCGTGGAGGGATTTGAAGACGAGGATGGAGAATTTTGAAATCGAGGCGTTGCCGGACCGGGAGCCAGTGTAGGTCAGCGAGCGACAGAGGGGGTGATGGGTGAACGGGGACTTGGCACGAGGTAGGACTCGGGGCAGCGGAGTTTTGGGTGACCTCAAGTTTACACAGGGTGGAAGGTGGGAGGCCGGCCTGGGAGAGCGTCGGAATAGTCGGAGTCTGGAGGTGTCCGAGGCATGGGTGAGGGTTTGGGCAGGTGATGGGCTGAGGGGACGATGGAAGCGGAGAAGGGAGGTGGGGGTGGAGGGGAGGGGATGATTAGACACACAGGAACATCAGCGAGGTGGATGGACAAGACTGCGCTCAAACACCCCAGAGATTGACGCCAATCCACTTCAATCGTACGGTTTCCTCGACCTTTGTTCTGTTGACGTTTGCACCTTGGCGATTTTTTTTCCCCCCCGCCACCGATGGAATCCCACAAGGCTCTGCGCCGCACCGTGTGCGCTCCGGCCCAACCCCACCCCCACCCCGAGTCTTTGACGATTGACTTGGGACTTTCAGCTCCAACATGGCCACGCAACCGTTGTGCGAGTTCGTTGGGGCTCTCCCGTTGAGAGCGGTCGCAGGACAGAGCAGGATGGGGAATTGGCTTGCTGTCGATGGAGCCTGTCCATCTTGGGGGGGTGTTGGGTCTTGGGACCCTTGCTGTTGGATCGGACGACCCGGACTTCAACTGGGCTAGCAGGCGGCAGCTGGTGATCAGTGCAGATGAGCGTAATGTTGGGAAATGTTGATGTTACAAAGGGGACCTGGGTGTCCCTGTACACCAGTCACTGAAAGCAAACATGCAGGTGCAGCAAGCAGTTAGGAAGGCAAATGGTGTGTTGGCCTTCATTGCAAGAGGATTTGTGTGCAGGAGCAAGGCTGTCTTACTACAGTTATACAGGGCATTGGTGAGACCACACCTGGAGTACTGTGCGCAGTTTTGGTCTCCTTACCTAAGACAGGATATACTTGCCATAGAGGGAGTGCAGTGAAGGTTCACCAGACTGATTCCTGGGATGGCAGGACTGTCGTATGAGGAGAGATTGGGTCGACTAGGCCTGTATTCACTAGAGTTTAGAAGAATGAGAGGGGGATCTCATTGAAACGTATAAAATTCTGACAGGGCTTAGACAGACTGGGTGCAGGGAGGATGTTTCCCCTGGCTGGGGGGGTCTGGAACGAGGGATCACAGTCTCAGGATATGGGGTAGGACATTTAGGACTGAGATGAGGAGAAATTTCTTCACTGAGAGGGTGGTGAACCTGTGGAATTCTCTACCACAGAAGGCTGTGGAGGCCAAGTCACTGAATATATTTAAGAAGGAGACAGATAGATTTCTAGACACAAAAGGCGTCAAGGGGGTATGGGGAGAGCGCGGGAATATGGTATTGAGATAGAGGATCAGCCATGATCATATTGAATGGCGGAGCAGGCTCGAAGGGCCGACTCCTGCTCCTAATTTTCTATGTAGCCTTGGAAGCAAGGAAGTAAAATCGTATCGAGAACTGGCCTTAATACAGCGCCTTTAACCTAGTGAAGATGCCCCAAGACACGTTACGGGAGCGTGAGTCGGACAGGAACTTCGACACCGGGCCACAGGGGAGATATTAGGATGTGAGCTGGGTCGATGGGGTAGGAGAGGCGGAGAGGTTTAGGGAGGGAATTCCAGAGCTCGGGGCCCCAGGCGGCTGAAGGCACGGCCGCCAATGGCGGAGCGATGGAAATCGGTGCGCGATAAGTGGGACCGTGCTCTCACCAGGGACGAGATGGAGGGGTTTTACGTAGATTGTGTTAAGCCCTGAAACTGCTCGAACGGTATAAAGCTGCAGTAAAACAGGCCAACGTTGATGGGATGCATTAGTAGAGGGACAGAGCACCAAACGGAATGGGTTAGGAACGGGAGGAGGCCCATTCAGCCCCTTGAGCCTGTTACCATAGGAACAGGAGGAGGCCCATTCAGCCCCTCAAGCCTGTTACCATAGGAACAGGAGGAGGCCCATTCAGCCCCCTCGAGCCTGTTACACAGGAACAGGAGGAGGCCCATTCAGCCTCTCGAGCCTGTTACACAGGAACAGGAGGAGGCCCATTCAGTCCCCTCGAGCCTGTTACACAGGAACAGGAGGAGGCCCATTCAGCCCCTCGAGCCTGTTACACAGGGACAGGAGGAGGCCCATTCAGCCCCCTCGAGCCTGTTACACAGGAACGGGAGGAGGCCCATTCAGCCTCTCGAGCCTGTTACACAGGAACAGGAGGAGGCCCATTCAGTCCCCTCGAGCCTGTTACACAGGAACAGGAGGAGGCCCATTCAGTCCCCTCGAGCCTGTTACACAGGAACAGGAGGAGGCCCATTCAGTCCCTCGAGCCTGTTACACAGGAACAGGAGGAGGCCCATTCAGCCCCTCGAGCCTGTTACCATAGCAACAGGAGAAGGCCCATTCAGCCCCTCGAGCATGTTCCGCCATTCAATTAGATCATGGCTGATCTGCGACCTAACTCCATCCGCCCGCCTTGGTTCCATATTCCTCAATACCCTTACCCAACACAAATCTATCGATCTCAGTCTTGAAAGCTCCAATTGACCCCCGGCCTCAACAGCTTTTTGGGGGAGAGAGAGTTCCAGATTTCCACTGCCCTTTGTGTGAAGAAGTGCTTCCTGACATCAGTGTGCACTAGCTTGAGGGGCTGAATGGCCTCCTCCTGTTCCTGTGTAACAGGCTCGAGGGGCTAAATGGGCCTCCTCCTGTTCCTGTGTAACAGGCTCGAGGGGCTAAATGGGCCTCCTCCTGTTCCTGTGTAACAGGCTCGAGGGGCTGAACGGGCCTCCTCCTGTTCCTGTGTAACAGGCTCGAGGGGCTGAATGGGCCTCCTCCTGTTCCTGTGTAACAGGCTCGAGGGGCTGAATGGGCCTCCTCCTGTTCCTATGGTAACAGGCTCGAGGGGCTGAATGGGCCGCCTCCTGTTCCTGTGTCACAGGCTCGAGGGGCTGAATGGGCCTCCTCCTGTTCCTGTGTAACAGGCTCGAGGGGCTGAATGGGCCTCCTCCTGTTCCTGTGTAACAGGCTCGAGGGGCTGAATGGCCTCCTCCTGTTCCTATGGTAACAGGCTCGAGGGGGCCGAATGGGCCTAACTCCTGTTCCTGGTCTGTGCAACCTGTCCTCGTGATTTAACCCTTTCAGTCCCCGGGGTATCATTCTGGGGGAATCTGCGCTGCTCCTTCTCCCGAGGCCAAGATCTCCTTCCCGAGGTGCGGGGCCCAGAACTGATCGCAGCCACTCCAGATCATGTCTGACCAGAGCTTTGAACAAGTGTAACATAAACTCCAGCCTCCTTTGGAGATAAAAGCCAACATTCGATCAGCCTTTCTGATTGATTTTTTCTTTAACCATCTCCCACCTCATGTTGACTCACTAACGGAATATACATAGAAACATAGAAGATAGGAGCAGGAGTAGGCCATTCGGCCCCTCGAGCCTGCTCCGCCATTTAATGAGATCATGGCTTATCATCCAAACTCAGTACCCTGTCCCTGCTTTCTCCCCATATCCTTGATCCCTTTAGCCTTAAGAAATATATCTAACTCCTTCTTGAATATATTTAATGAATTGGCCTCAACTGCCTTCTGTGGTAGAGAATTCCACAGGTTCACCACTCTCTGGGTGAAGAAATTCCTCCTCATCTCAGTCCTAAATGGCTTACCCCTTATCCTTAGACTGTGACCCCTGGTTCTGGACTCCCCGACCATCGGGAACATCCTTCCTGCATCTAGTCTGTCTAGTCCTGTTAGAATTTTATAAGTTTCAATGAGATCCCCTCTCATTCTTCTAAACTCTAGCGAATACAAGCCTAATCGACCCAATCTCTCCTCATACGTCATTCCTGCCATCCCAGGTATCAGTCTGGTGAATCTTCGCTGCACTCCCTCCATGGCAAGAACATCCTTCCTCAGATAAGGCGACCAAAACTGCACACAGTACTCAAGGTGTGGTCTCACCAAGGCCCTGTACAACTGCAGCAAGACATCCTTGTTCCTGTACTCGAATCCTCTCGCTATGAAGGCCAACATACCATTTGCCTTCTTAACCGCCTGCTGCACCTGCATACTTACCTTCAGCGACTGGTGCACAAGGACTCCCAGATCTCGTTGCACTTCCCCTTCTCCCAATCTATTGCCGTTCAGATAATAATCTGCCTTCCTGTTTTTGCCACCAAAGTGGATAACCTCGCATTTATCCACATTATACTGCATCTGCCATGCATCTGCCCAATCACCCAACCTGTCCAAATCATCCTGGAGGTTCTCTGCATCCTCCTCACAGCACACACGCCCACCCAGCTTTGTGTCGTCTGCAAACTTGGAGATATTACATCTCCAGCCTACCAGCCTGCACCGGGATCTGAGTCTTAGCGATGTGACAGAGGGGGGTTGGGCTAAACGCTTGATTGAGC
>JASTWF010000069.1:1633902-1686105 GCA_030390025.1 Squalus acanthias
GGGCTTTATTAATAGAGGAATAGGGTACAAAAGCAAGGAAGTTATGCTGAACCCTTTATAAATCACTGGTTAGGCCCCAGCTGGAGTATTGTGTCCAATTCTGGGCCCCGCACACTTCAGGAAGGATGTCCAGGCCTCGGAGGGGAGATTGACCAGAACGGTTCCAGGGATGAGGGACTTCAGTGATGTGGAGAGACTGGAGAAGCTGGGATTGTTCTCCTTAGAGCAGAGAAGGTTAAGAGGAGATTTAATAGAGGCGTTCAAAATCATGAGCGGTTTTGCTGGAGTAAATAAGGTGTGGGACTAATTGGAGAGCTCGTTCAAAGAGCCGGCACAGGCAGGATGGGCCGAATGGCCTCCTCCTGTGCTGAGAGATTCTAGGATTCTCCAGCGCCTTTCACCACCTCAGGACGTCCCAAAGCGCTTCACAGCCAATGAAGTACTTTTTTTGAAGTGTGGTCACTGTTGTAATGTAGGAAACGCAGCAGCCAATTTGCGCACAGCAAGCTCCCACAAATAGCAATGTGATAATGACCAGATCATCTGTTTTCGTGATGTTGGTTGAGGGGCAAATATTGGCCCCAGGACACCAGGGAGAACTCCCCCCTGCTCTTCTTCAAAATAGTGTCCGTGGGATCTTTTACGTCCACCTGAGAGAGCAGAGTTCGGGTTTAACGTCTCATCTGAAAGATTGCCCCTCCGACAGTGCGGCGCTCCCTCAGTACTGTCCCTCTGACAGTGCGGCACTCCCTCAGTACCGCCCCTCCGACAGTGCGGCGCTCCCTGAGTACTGCCCCTGCGACAGTGCGGCGCTCCCTCACTACTGCCCCTCCGACAGTGCGGCGCTCCCTCAGTACTGCCCCTCCGACAGTGCGGCGCTCCCACAGTACTGCCCCTCCGACAGTGCAGTGCTCCCTCAGTACTGCCCCTCCGACAGTGTGGCGCTCCCTCAGTACTGCCCCTCCGACAGTGCGGTGCTCCCTCACTACTGCTCCTCCGACAGTGCGGCACTCCCTCAGTACTGCTCCTCCGACAGTGCAGCGCTCCCTCAGTACTGCCCCTCCGACAGTGCAGCGCTCCCTCAGTACTGCCCCTCCGACAGTGCAGCGCTCCCTCAGTCCTGCCCCTCCGACAGTGCGGCGCTCCCTCAGTACTGCCCCTCCGACAGTGCGGCGCTTCCTCAGTACTGCCCCTCCGACAGTGCGGCGCTCCCTCAGTACTGCCCCTCCGACAGTGCGGCGCTCCCTCAGTACTGTCCCTCCGACAGTGCGCCGCTCCCTCAGTACTGCCCCTCCGACAGTGCGGCGCTCCCTCAGTACTGACCCTCCGACAGTGCGGCGCTCCCTCAGTACTGCTCCTCCGACAGTGCGGCGCTCCCTCAGTACTGCCCCTCCGACAGTGCGGCGCTCCCTCAGTACTGCCCCTCCGACATGCGGCACTCCCTCAGTACTGTCCCTCCGACAGTGCGCCGCTCCCTTAATACTGCCCCTCCGACAGTGCGGCGCTCCCTCAGTACTGCCCCTCCGACAGTGCGGCGCTCCCTCTGTACTGCCCCTCCGACAGTGCGGCACTCCCTCTGTACTGCCCCTCCGACAGTGCGGCGCTCCCTCAGTACTGCCCCTCCGACAGTGCGGCGCTCCCTCAGTACTGCCCCTCCGACAGTGCGGCGCTCCCTCAGTACTGCCCCTCCGACAGTGCAGCACTCCCTCAGTACGGCCCCTCCGACAGTGCGGCGCTCCCTCAGTACTGACCCTCCGACAGTGCGGCGCTTCCTCAGTACTGCCCCTCCGACAGTGCGGCACTCCCTCAGTACTGCCCCTCCGACAGTGCAGCACTCCTTCAGTACGGCCCCTCCGACAGTGCGGCGCTCCCTCAGTACTGACCCTCCGACAGTGCGGCGCTTCCTCAGTACTGCCCCTCTGACAGTGCGGCACTCCCTCAGTACTGCCCCTCCGACAGTGCGGCGCTCCCTCAGTACTGCCCCTCCGACAGTGGTAGTTTCGAGGTAATGACTGGTTCTGTTCTGTGGATCAGGGTGAGTTTTTTACAGTTAGTTTAGTGATGGAGTATTCTTGACTGAAAGCATTCTGTTTTTGGTTCAAATCCAAAATGAGAGGCCCTAAATATAACATAGTCATAGGAACAGGAGGAGGCCATTCAGCCCCTCGAGCCTGTTCCGCCGTTCAATGAGATCATGGCTGATCTGTGATCTAACTCCATCCACCCACCTTTGGCCCATATCCCTCAATACCTCTGGTAAACCGACGCTGCACTCCCTCCAAGGCCAGTATATCCTTCCTAAGCTGTGGTGCCCAGAACTTGTTTCTAATAAATCCAATAGGGAATTCAGGAGAAACTTCTTTACCCAGAGAGTGGTGAGAATGGGGAACTCGCTACCACAGGGAGTGGTTGAGGCGAAGAGCAGAGATACATTTCAGGGGAAGCTGGATAAACACATGAGGGAGAAAGGAATAGAAGGATATGGTGATGGGGTGAGATGAAGAGGGGTGGGAGGAGGCTGGTGTGCAGCATAAACACCGGCACGGACCAGTTGGGCCGAATGGCCTGTTTCTGTGCTGTGGACTCGATGTAAGTTCCCACAGGCCTCCTCCACCAAGATTTTTATCCTTCCCTCTTTCTCTCACGACTGACTCTCGCTGGGGTACAGTTCCACAGACCCCTCTCCCTACAATCCCCAAGTGGGCTTCACGAATCGAGTTTGACCTTGTCTCCCCCCCCCGCTATCCTGACGCCCCCTCCGTGTGGGAGATTGTGGCCTGCTCTCAACTCCCACTTTGTGCCTCAGGACCAGCCCCGGCTGACGTCCGTGTAGGCTGGTGGGGTGTGGCGGGGGGGGGCGGGCGTCAAACCTCGGACCTTCCCTGATTGGTGGGGCTCAAATCCCAACCGATCTCAGTCCTGACTCAACCCAAGGACACCAGGGGCCAATCAGAGGCTGGCTATTCTGCGGCGAGTGTCTCACCTCCTGACTCCCCAAAGCCTTTCCACCGTCTACAAGGCACAAGTCAGGAGTGTGATGGAATACTCTCCACTTGCCTGGATGAAGCAGCTCCAACAACACTCGAGAAGCTCGACACCATCCAGGACAAAGCAGCCCGCTTGATCGGCACCCCATCCACCACCTTAAACATTCACTCCCTCCACCAGCGGCGCACCGTGGCTGCAGTGTGGATCATCTACAAGATGCACTGCAGCAACTCGCCAAGGCTTCTTCGGCAGCACCTCCCAAACCCGCGACCTCTTCCACCTAGAAGGACAAGGGCAGCAGGCGCATGGGAACACCACCACCTCCAAGTTCCCCTCCAAGTCACACACCATCCCGACTTGGAAATATATCGGCCGTTCCTTCATCGTCGTTGGGTCAAAATCCTGGAACTCCCTCCCTAACAGCACTGTGGGAGCACCTTCACCACACGGACTGCAGCGGTTCAAGAAGGCAGCTCACCACCACCTTCTCAAGGGGCGACTAGGGATGGGCAATAAATGCTGGCCTTGCCAGCGACGCCCAGATCCCAGGAACGAATTAAAAAAAAATATTGGCCTCGGAGAGGGAGCAGCGCAGATTCACCAGAATGATACCCGGGTCTGAAAGGGTTAAAGCACGAGGACAGGTTGCCCAGACTAGGCTTGTGTTCCCTGGAGTTTAGAAGATTAAGGGGTGATTTAATCGAGGTGTTTGAGATGATTGAAGGATTCGATAGGGTAGAGAGAGAGAAACCATTTCCTCTGGTGGGGGGGAGTCCAGAACAAGGGGGCAGAACCTTAAAATTAGAGCCAGGCCGTTCAGGGGTGATGTCAGGAAGCAATTCTTCACACAAAGGGCAGTGGAAATCTGGAACTCTCTCCCTGCAAAAAGCTGTTGAGGCCGGGGGTCAATTGGAAATTTCAAAACTGAGATCGATATATTTTTGTTGGGTAAGGGTATTAAGGGTTACGGAACCATGGTGGGTAGATGGAGTTAAGATACAGATCAGCCATGATCTGATTGAATGGCGGAACAGGCTCGAGGGGCTGAATGGGCCTCCTCCTGTTCCTGTGTAAAAGGCCCGAGGGGCTGAATGGGCCTCCTCCTGTTCTTGTGTAACAGGCTCGAGGGGCTGAATGGGCCTCCTCCTGTTCTTGTGTAACAGGCTTGAGGGGCTGAATGGGCCTCCTCCTGTTCCTATGGTAACAGGCTCGAGGGGCTGAATGGGCCTCCTCCTGTTCCTATGGTAACAGGCTCAAGGGGCTGAATGGGCCTTCTCCTGTTCTTGTGTAACAGGCTTGAGGGGCTGAATGGGCCTCCTCCTGTTCCTATGGTAACAGGCTCGAGGGGCTGAATGGGCCTCCTCCTGTTCCTGTGTAACAGGCTTGAGGGGCTGAATGGGCCTCCTCCTGTTCCTGTGTAACAGGCTCGAGGGGCTGAATGGGCCTCTTCCTGTTCCTGTGTAATAGTTGACTAGAAATCGGAGAGAAGGTTAGTCACTGATGACGCAGGAATTCGTTGGAACGTCCATTTTGATTTGAGCTCTCCTCAGATCCCCGCTCGCACCCAGACCACTGACTCACCCACGCACAACAACAACTTGTATTCATACAGCGCCTTTAACGTAGTAAAACGTCCCAAGGCGCTTCACAGGTGCGTAAATCAGACAAAATTTGACACCGAGCCACATCAGGAGATATTAGGACAGGCGACCAAAAGCTGGGTCAAAGAGGTCGGTTTTAAGGAGCGTCTTAAAGGAGGAGAGAGAGGCGGAGAGGTTTAGGGAGGGAATTCCAGAGCTCGGGGCCCAGGCGGCTGAAGGCACGGCCGCCAATGGTGGAGCGATGGAAATCGGGGGATGCACGAGAGGCCAGAATTAGAGGAGCGCAGAGATCTGGGAGGGTTGTAGGGGGCTGGAGGAGGTAATAGAGATAGGGAGGGTTGTAGGGGCTGGAGGAGGTTACAGAGATAGGGAGGGTTGTAGGGGCTGGAGGAGGTTACAGAGATAGGGAGGGTTGTAGGGGCTGGAGGAGGTTACAGAGATAGGGAGGGTTGTAGGGGCTGGAGGAGGTTACAGTGATAGGGAGGGTTGTAGGAGGTTACAGAGATAGGGAGGGTTGTAGGGGCTGGAGGAGGTTACAGAGATAGGGAGGGTTGTAGGAGGTTACAGAGATAGGGAGGGTTGTAGGAGGTTACAGAGATAGGGAGGGTTGTAGGGGGCTGGAGGAGGTTACAGAGATAGGGAGGGTTGTAGGGGCTGGAGGAGGTTACAGAGATAGGGAGGGTTGTTGGGGCTGGAGGAGGTTACAGAGATAGGGAGGGTTGTAGGGGCTGGAGGAGGTTACAGAGATAGGGAGGGTTGTTGGGGCTGGAGGAGGTTACAGAGATAGGGAGGGTTGTAGGGGCTGGAGGAGGTTACAGAGATAGGGAGGGTTGTAGGAGGTTACAGAGATAGGGAGGGTTGTAGGAGGTTACAGAGATAGGGAGGGTTGTAGGGGGCTGGAGGAGGTTACAGAGATAGGGAGGGTTGTAGGGGCTGGAGGAGGTTACAGAGATAGGGAGGGTTGTTGGGGCTGGAGGAGGTTACAGAGATAGGGAGGGTTGTAGGGGCTGGAGGAGGTTACAGAGATAGGGAGGGTTGAAGGGGCTGGAGGAGGTTACTGAGATAGGGAGGGGGGTGAGGAGGCCGTGGAGGGATTTGAAAACGAGGATGAGAATTTTAAAATCGAGGTGTTGCCGGACCGGGAGCCAGTGTAGGTCAGCGAGTGACACGTGGGGTGATGGGTGAACGGGGTCTTGGTGCGAGTTAGGATAGGGGGCTGGAGTACTTCAGAACTTTGATTGATGGGTCTGTGGTCGCCCTCCTGGCCTTCAATCCTTGGCCTCTTGAAAGCCCTGCCTTTCCCCCGGGGTCACCCTGTCCTGCTCCCTTCGAGACAGGTGCTCGGGGCCGTGACATCTCCCAGCTGCCCAGCGACCGAAAGGGCAGGAGAACGTCAGCAGGAGGCTGGATTTAATGAGGACTAGGCCCCGTAATCCCCGACCTCCAATTGCCAGCTGCCCCCAAGGAGCTGCAGCTCACCGTGGGGGAGAATCGTAGGCCCAAGCCCATGTTCCATCATTCGAGTTACCACAGGAACAGGAGGAGGCCCATTCAACCTCCTCGAGCCTGTTACCATAGGAACAGGAGGAGGCCCATTCAGCCCTTCGAGCCTGTTACCATAGGAACAGATGGAGGCCCATTCAGCCCCTCGAGCCTGTTACCATAGGAACAGATGGAGGCCCATTCAGCCCCTCGAGCCTGTTACACAGGAACAGGAGGAGGCCCATTCAGCCCCTCGAGCCTGTTCCCATTGGAACAGATGGAGGCCCATTCAGCCCCTCGAGCCTGTTACACAGGAACAGGAGGAGGCCCATTCAGCCCCTCGAGCCTGTTACACAGGAACAGGAGGAGGCCCATTCAGCCCCTCGAGCCTGTTACACAGGAACAGGAGGAGGCCCATTCAGCCCCTCGAGCCTGTTACACAGGAACTTGAGCTCGCTTTCTCCAGATCACTAGTCCGGGCCCCTGGGTTTCTAGCCCAATAACGTAACCACTGCCATAGCCCCTTAAGAAAGAAAGACTCGCATTTCTCCAGCGCCTTTCACCACCTCATGACGTCCCAAAGTGCCTCACAGCCAATGAAGTGCTTTTTTTGAAGAGTGGGCGCTCTTGTAATGTGGGAAATGCGGCAGCCAATTTGCGCACAGCAAGATCCCACAAACAGCGACATGATTAAATAACCAAAAACACGTTGGTCGGACACGAGGGAGAACTTCCCTGCTCTTCATTCACTCGATTGGCTTTGAATAACAGCAACAACAATGTGTATTTGTATAGTGCCTTTAACGTAGTAAAACCTCCCAAGGCGATTCACAGGAGCGATTATCAGACAAAATTTGACACCGAGCCACATCAGGAGATATTAGGACAGGCGACCAAAAGCTGGGTCAAAGAGGTCGGTTTTAAGGAGCGTCTTAAAGGAGGAGAGAGAAGCGGAGAGGTTTAGGGAGGGAATTCCAGAGCTCGGGGCCCAGGCGGCTGAAGGCACGGCCGCCAATGGTGGAGCGATGGAAATCGGGGGATGCGCAAGAGGCTGGAATTGGAGGAGCGCAGAGATCTGGGAGGGTTGTAGGGGCTGGAGGAGGTTACAGAGATAGGGAGGATTGTAGGGGCTGGAGGAGGTTACAGAGATAGGGAGGGTTGTAGGGGGCTGGAGGAGGTTACAGAGATAGGGAGGGTTGTAGGGGCTGGAGGAGTTTATAGAGATAGGGAGGGTTGTCGGGAGCTGGAGGAGGTTACAGAGATAGGGAGGGTTGTAGGGGGCTGGAGGAGGTTACAGAGATAGGGAGGGTTGTAGGGGGCTGGAGGAGGTTACAGAGATAGGGAGGGTTGTAGGGGGCTGGAGGAGGTTACAGAGATAGGGAGGGTTGTAGGGGGCTGGAGGAGGTTACAGAGATAGGGAGGGTTGCAGGGGGCTGGAGGAGGTTACAGAGATAGGGAGGGATTGTAGGGGGCTGGAGGAGGTTACAGAGATAGGGAGGGTTGTCGGGAGCTGGAGGAGGTTACAGAGATAGGGAGGGATTGTAGGGGGCTGGAGGAGGTTACAGAGATAGGGAGGGTTGTCGGGAGCTGGAGGAGGTTACAGAGATGGGGAGGGATTGTAGGGGCTGGAGGAGGTTACAGAGATAGGGAGGGTTGTAGGGGGCTGGAGGAGGTTACAGAGATAGGGAGGGTTATAGGGGGCTGGAGGAGGTTACAGAGATAGGGAGGGTTGTAGGGGCTGGAGGAGGTTACAGAGATAGGGAGGGTTGTCGGGAGCTGGAGGAGGTTACAGAGATAGGGAGGGATTGTAGGGGCTGGAGGAGGTTACAGAGATAGGGAGGGGCGAGGAGACCGTGGAAAGATTAGAAAACTAGGATGAGAATTTCAAGGAGGTTTAGGGAGGGCTGAAAGGGTTAAATCACGAGGACAGGTTGCACAGACTGGGTTTGTGTTCCCTGGAGTTTAGAAGATTAAGGGGTGATCTAATCGAGGTGTTTGAGATGATTAAAGGAGTCGATGGGGTAGAGAGAGAGAAACTATTTCCTCTGGTGGGGGGAGTCCAGAACAAGGGGGCAGAACCTTAAAATTAGAGCCAGGCCGTCCAGGGGTGATGTCAGGAAGCACTTCTTCACACAAAGGGTGGTGGAAATCTGGAACTCTCTCCCCGCAAAAAGCTGTTGAGGCCGGGGGTCAATTGGAAATTTCAAAACTGAGATCGATAGATTTATGTTGGGTAAGGCTATTAAGGGTTAGAGAACCAAAGCGGGTAGATGGAGTTAAGATAGAGATCAGCCCCGATCTAATAGAATGGCGGGGACAGGCTCGAGGGGCTGAATGGGCCTTCTCCTGTTCCTGTGTAACAGGCTCGAGGGGCTGAATGGGCTTCCTCCTGTTCATGTGTAACAGGCTCGAGAGGCTGAATGGGCCTCCTCCTGTTCCTGTGTAACAGGCTCGAGGGGCTGAATGGGCTTCCTCGTGTCCTGTGTAACAGGCTCGAGGAGGCTGAATGGGCCTCCTCCTGTTCATGTGTAACAGGCTCGAGAGGCTGAATGGGCCTCCTCCTGTTCCTGTGTAACAGGCTCGAGGGGCTGAATGGGCCTCCTCCTGTTTCTGTGTAACAGGCTCGAGGGGCTGAATGGGCTTCCTCGTGTCCTGTGTAACAGGCTCGAGGAGGCTGAATGGGCCTCCTCCTGTTCATGTGTAACAGGCTCGAGAGGCTGAATGGGCCTCCTCCTGTTCCTGTGTAACAGGCTCGAGGAGGCTGAATGGGCCTCCTCCAGTTCATGTGTAACAGGCTCGAGGGGCTGAATGGGCCTCCTGCTGTTCCTGTGTAACAGGCTCAAGGAGGCTGAATGGGCCTCCTCCTGTTCCTGTGTAACAGGCTCGAGGAGGCTGAATGGGCCTCCTCCTGTTCCTACGGTAACTGGTTCAAGGGGGCCGAACGGGCCTAGTGTCATCCAAATAGATTCCACCTTTGGTCCGCGATCTTGTTGGGTGGGATTCGGGAGGGCCGGGGGGGCGGGCGCTGCACAACCCCAACCAGCGCAGCGCGCACAAGCATGGCCTCGGGGCGAGAGGGGTCTGCGATGCCTCTGTAGTCGACCAGCCAACACTCCCTTCACCCCCTCCCACCTCACCCACCCCCCCCCCCCCCCACACACACGTGGCCCCGAGAGAGTCGGCATCTCCGGGAGAGGAAGCGGGGGGGAAAAAACTGGGAGGGATCGGAAATAATCTGGAATGGGGATGAGGTGACGACGGAATAGAGTTTTCAACCCCGGGATTTTTTTCTGTTCGTGGCGTAAATGAAAAAGAGCTTTGAGGTAACAGGCAGCCCCTGTCGAGCAACTGCCGAGATTTTAATCGATTTAAAAAATAAAAATGGACGCCGTCTTAAAAAGAGTCCTAATTCGGCCATCTTCGCGTCTCGACTCCTGTGTGTGTGGGTGGGTTATACATCTGTGACTTCTCTTTCAGAAAGCTGAACACTTTGAGTATCCCTATACATCACCGGTAAGTTTTGTGTGTGTGTGTGTGTGTGTGTAAGCTTTTGTGTGCGTGCGTGTGTGTGTGTGTTCCCTCGCGGGCAAAGTCAGAACTTCCCAGATTCCCGAGGCTGAATTGGAAAAAAACATGGCGTTTTCAGGCGGATAAATAAACAGCGTGTTTGCAAACCGATTAAGGAGAGTTCGCTGTCCTCGAGCCTGTTACCACAGGGACAGGAGGAGGCCCGTTCAGCCTCCTCGAGCCTGTTACCAGAGGAGCAGGAGGAGGCCCATTCAGCCCCTCGAGCCTGTTACCACAGGAACAGGAGGAGGCCCGTTCAGCCTCCTCGAGCCTGTTACCACAGGAACAGGAGGAGGCCCATTCAGCCTCCTCGAGCCTGTTACCACAGGAGCAGGAGGAGGCCCGTTCAGCCTCCTGGAGCCTGTTTACACAGGAACAGGAGGAGGCCCATTCAGCCCCTCGAGCCTGTTACCACAGGAACAGGAGGTGGCCCATTCAGCCTCCTGGAGCCTGTTTACACAGGAACAGGAGGAGGCCCGTTCAGCCTCCTCGAGCCTGTTACCACAGTAACAGGACGAGGCCCATTCAGCCCTTGGAGCCTGTTACCACAGGAACAGGAGGAAGCCCATTCAGCCCCTCGAGCCTGTTACCACAGGAGCAGGAGGAGGCCCATTCAGCCCCTCGAGCCTGTTACCACAGGAGCAGGAGGAGGCCCGTTCAGCCTCCTGGAGCCTGTTACACAGGAACAGGAGGAGGCCCATTCAGCCCCCTCGAGCCTGTTATCACAGGAACAGGAGGTGGCACCTTCAGCCCCCTGACTGGGATCAATTGGAGCTTTCAAGACTAAGATTGATAGGTTTTTGTTCGTTAAGGGCAGAGCCTGAAAGGGTTAAATCACGAGGACAGGTCGCACAGACCAGGCTTGTATTCCCTGGAGTTTAGAAGATTAAGGGGTGATCTAATCGAGGTGTTTGAGATGATTGAAGGATTCGATAGGGTAGAGAGAGAGAAACTATTTCCTCTGGTGGGGGGAGTCCAGAACAAGGGGGCAGAACCTTAAAATTAGAGCCAGGCCGTTCAGGGGTGATGTCAGGAAGCACTTCTTCACACAAAGGGTGGTGGAAATCTGGAACTCTCTCCCCCAAAAAGCTGTTGAGGCCGGGGGTCAATTGAAAATGTCAAAACTGAGATCGATAGATTTTTGTTGGGTAAGGGTGTTAAGGGTTACGGAACCAAGGTGGGTAGATGGAGTTAAGATACAGATCAGCCGTGATCTGATTGAATGGCGGGACAGGCTCGAGGGGCTGAATGGCCTCCAATGTTCTTGTGTAACAGGCTCGAGGGGCTGAATGGGCCTCCTCCTGATCCTGTGTAACAGGCTTGAGGGGCTGAATGGCCTCCAATGTTGCTGTGTAACAGGCTCGAGGGGCTGAATGTGCCTCCTCCTGTTCCTGTGTAACAGGCTCGAGGGGGCTGAATGGGCCTCCTCCTGTTCTTGTGTAACAGGCTCGAGGGGGCTGAATGGGCCTCCTCCTGATCCTGTGTAACAGGCTCGAGGGGGCTGAATGGGCCTCCTCCTGTTCCTGTGTAACAGGCTCGAGGGGGCTGAATGGGCCTCCTCCTGTTCTTGTGTAACAGGCTCGAGGGGGCTGAATGGGCCTCCTCCTGTTCCTGTGTAACAGGCTTGAGTTAGTGCTAAACCCTTTATAAATCACTGGTTAGGCCCCAGCTGGAGTATTGAGTCCAATTCTGGGCCCCGCACACTTCAGGAAGGATGTCAAGGCCTCGGAGAGGGTGCGGAGGAGATTGACCAGAATGGTCCGCGGGATGAGGGACTTCAGTGATGTGGAGAGACTGGAGAAGCTGGTGTTGTTCTCCTTAGAGCAGAGAAGGTTAAGGGGAGATTTAACAGAGGTGTTCAAAATCATGAAGGGGTTTTGATGGAGTAAATAAGGAGAAACTGTTTCCAGTGGCAGGAGGGTCGGTAACCAGAGGACACAGATTGAAGATAATCGGTAAAAGAACCAGAGGGGGAGATGAGGGGAATGTTTTTACGCAGCGAGTTGTTGTGATCTGGAACGCGCTGCCTGAAAGGGCGGTGGAAGCAGATTCAATAGTAGCTTTCAAAAGGGGAATTGGATAAATACTTGAAGGGGAAAAATTCACAGGGCTGTGGGGAAAGAGCGAGGGGAGAGTGGGACTAATTGGAGAGCTCGTTCAAAGAGCCGGCACAGGCAGGATGGGCCGATTGGCCTCCTCCTGTGCGCTGTGCGATTCCATGAACAAATCATTTAAAAGACCAATGGGATTTTCCACTTTATTCTGAGGGGGGGGCTGGAAGACAAAGAGGAGGAAGTTGTCCCGGGATTTAGCTCCTCGTTCTCTCCGTCCCTGGATGGTAGGCCTGACGTTTCTTGATTGATGTCGAAGGCCTACAACGCAGGCCCAGGGTCCCGAGGCCAGAGGGCCGCGTTCGAACTCCCCACGCCGCGTATTAAGGCTGGACTTGGCGCGGGTGTGGGCCTTGAGGATTGAAGCCCCCGCCTAACGCCCCCTCCTCCTGCCCCTCCTCCTCAGGTGACGTACCGAGTGGTCCAGGTGTCGGAGAGCCAGCTCGACGGGCAGAGCGACGGCTCGGGAGCGGTCAGTGTCGTCTCGTCCACGGCTTTCGCCGGAGGTCAACAGGCCGTCGCTCAGGTGTGTCCCCTCCCCCCTCACCCACCTTCCCTCGGCCGCACTCTTCACTGGGTGGCGGGCGGGGGGAGATCGCGGACCGCAGGCCAGGAATTGTGGGTCAGGTGTGACGCCCCTCGTTAGATTCCGAGCCGGGGGTCGGAGTGCGCGAGGGGTCGAGGGTCGGAGTGTGCGGGGGGTGGGGGGGCGGTCGAAGTGAGCAGGAGGTCGGTGTGAATGAGGGGTCGGGGGTCGTGTGTGTGCAAGGGGTCGGGGGCTAGGGTGAGCGGGAGGTCGGAGGGTTCGAGGGTCAGTCTATGCAAGAGGTCGTGGGGTCGGGGGTCGGAGTGAGCGAGGGGTCGGGGTCAGTCTGTGAGGGGTCGTGGGGTCAGGGTGAGCGAGGGGTCGGGGTCAGCGAGGGTCGTGGGGTCGGAGTGAGCAAGGGGTCGGGGGTCGGAGTGAGCGAGGGGTTAGGGGTCAGTCTGTGCATGGGGGTCAGGGTGAGCCGTGGGGTCAGGGAGAGCGAGGGGTCGGGGGGATTGGGGTTAGCTAGGGGTCGTGGGGTCGGCGTGAGCGTGGGGTCAGTCTGTGCGAGGGGTCGGGGGTCGGTCTGCGGGGGGTCGGAGTGAACGAGGGGTCGGGGGTCGGTCTGTGCGGGGGTCAGACTGAGCGAGGGGTCGGGGTTAGCTCGGGGGTCGGCGTGAGCCAGGGGTCGTGGGTCGAGGTGAGCGAGGGGTCGGGGGTCGGGGTGAGCGAGGGGTCGGGGTGAGCGAGGGGTTGGGGGTCGGTCTGTGCGGGGGGTCAGACTGAGCGAGGGGTCGGGGTTAGCTCGGGGGTCGGCGTGAGCCAGGGGTCGTGGGTCGGGGTGAGCGAGGGGTCGGGGGTCGGAGTGAGCAAGGGGTCGGGGTTAGCTCGGGGGTCGGCGTGAGCCAAGGGTCGTGGGTCGGGGTGAGCGAGGGGTCGGGGTGAGCGAGGGGTCGGGGGTCGGTCTGTGGGGTGAGCGAGGGGTCGGGGGTCGGTCTGTTGGGGGTCGGAGTGAGCGAGGGGTCGGGGTGAGCGAGGGGTCGGGGGTCGGTCTGTGGGGTGAGCGAGGGGTCGGGGGTCGGTCTGTGCGGGGGGTCGGGGTGAGTGAGGGGTCGGGGGCTGGTCTGTGCGGGGGGTCGGGGTGAGCGAGGGGTCAGGGGTCGGTGTGAGCCAGGGGTCGGGGGTCGTTAATCGGCCCCGCTGTTACCATTTGCCCTCTCTCTCCGTAGGCGGTGATCCAGAACCCGTTCAGCAATGGCGGCAGCCCCTCGACGGACTCTGTGGGCGGCGAGACGCGCTTCACGTACTTCCCGGCATCGGCGGTGGGAGACGCAGCGACGGCCGTCGTCTCGGCGCAGGCCGACCCCTCGTTAGCGCAGGGCGGAGGTCAGTGCGGGGCGCGCAGACGCCATCTTGTTCAGAACCGAGACTGTTCACGGGGGAGGGGCTGCGGGGGGCGCGGGAGGGCAGCTGGCGTGCGTCCTCCTCCCGAACCCCAGGAATGACTCGCATCACCAGCCTTGATCACAAGGAGAGTCACATCGAGTCCACAGCCCAGAAACAGGCCATTCGGCCCCACTGCTCCGTGCCGGTGTTTATGCTCCACACTAGCCTCCTCCCACCCCTCTTCATCTCACCCCATCAACACCAGCCTCCTCCCACCCCTCTTCATCTCACCCCATCAACACCAGCCTCCTCCCACCCCTCTTCATCTCACCCCATCAACACCAGCCCCCTCAAACCCCTCTTCATCTCATCCCATCAACACCAGCCTCCTCCCACCCCTCTTCATCTCACCCCATCACCACCAGCCTCCTCCCACCCCTCTTCATCTCACCCCATCAACACCAGCCTCCTCCCACCCCTCTTCATCTCACCCCATCCACACCAGCCTCCTCCCACCCCTCTTCATCTCACCCCATCACCACCAGCCTCCTCCCACCCCTCTTCATCTCACCCCATCAACACCAGCCTCCTCCCACCCCTCTTCATCACCCCATCAACACCAGCCCCCTCCCACCCCTCTTCATCTCACCCCATCAACACCAGCCTCCTCCCACCCCTCTTCATCTCACCCCATCAACACCAGCCTCCTCCCATCCCTCTTCATCTCACCCCATCAACACCAGCCCCCTCCCACCCCTCTTCATCTCACCCCATCACCACCAGCCTCCTCCCACCCCTCTTCATCTCACCACATCAACAACAGCCTCCTCCCACCCCTCTTCATCTCACCCCAACACCAGCCTCCTCCCACCCCTCTTCATCTCACCCCATCAACACCAGCCCCCTCCCCATCTCACCCCATCAACACCAGCCCCCTCCCACCCCTCTTCATCTCACCCCATCAACACCAGCCTCCTCCCACCCCTCTTCATCTCACCCCATCAACACCAGCCTCCTCCCACCCCTCTTCATCTCACCCCATCAACACCAGCCCCCTCCCACCCCTCTTCATCTCACCCCATCAACACCAGCCTCCTCCCACCCCTCTTCATCTCACCCCATCAACACCAGCCTCCTCCCACCCCTCTTCATCTCACCCCGTCAACACCAGCCCCCTCCCACCCCTCTTCATCTCACCCCATCAACACCAGCCTCCTCCCACCCCTCTTCATCTCACCACATCAACACCAGCCTCCTCCCACCCCTCTTCATCTCACCCCATCAACACCAGCCTCCTCCCACCCCTCTTCATCTCACCCCATCAACACCAGCCTCCTCCCACCCCTCTTCATCTCACCCCATCAACACCAGCCCCCTCCCACCCCTCTTCATCTCACCCCATCAACACCAGCCTCCTCCCACCCCTCTTCATCTCATCCCCATCAACACCAGCCTCCTCCCACCCCTCTTCATCTCACCCCATCAACACCAGCCTCCTCCCACCCCTCTTCATCTCACCCCATCAACACCAGCCTCCTCCCACCCCTCTTCATCTCACCCCATCAACACCAGCCTCCTCCCACCCCTCTTCATCTCACCCCATCAACACCAGCCCCCTCCCACCCCTCTTCATCTCACCCCGTCAACACCAGCCCCCTCCCACCCCTCTTCATCTCACCACATCAACACCAGCCTCCTCCCACCCCTCTTCATCTCACCCCATCAACACCAGCCTCCTCCCACCCCTCTTCATCTCACCCCATCAAAACCAGCCCCCTCAAACCCCTCTTCATCTCACCCCATCAACACCAGCCCCCTCAAACCCCTCTTCATCTCATCCCATCAACACCAGCCTCCTCCCACCCCTCTTCATCTCACCCCATCAACACCAGACCTCTATCAGGTCACCCCTCAGCCTTCTCTTTTCTAGAGAAAAGAGCCCCCGCCTGTTCAATCTTTCCTGATCGTTGTAATCTCTCAGTTCTGGTATCATTCTCGTAAATCTTTCTTACACTTTCTCCAGTGCCTCTATATTTTTTTTATAATATGGAGACCAGAACTGTGCACAGTGCTCCAAGTGTGGTCTAACCAAGGTATACAGAGACCAGAACTGTGCACAGTGCTCCAAGTGTGGTCTAACCAATGTATATGGAGACCAGAACTGTGCACAGTGCTCCAAGTGTGGTCTAACCAAGGTATATGGAGACCAGAACTGTGTACAGTGCTCCAAGTGTGGTCTAACCGAGGTATACGGAGACCAGAACTGTGCACAGTGCTCCAAGTGTGGTTGAACCAAGGTATATGGAGACCAGAACTGTGCACAGTGCTCCAAGTGTGGTCTAACCAAGGTATACAGAGACCAGAACTGTGCACAGTGCTCCAAGTGTGGTCTAACCAAGGTATATGGAGACCAGAACTGTGCACAGTGCTCCAAGTGTGGTCTAACCAAGGTATATGGAGACCAGAACTGTGCACAGTGCTCCAAGTGTGGTCTAACCAAGGTGCACAGAGACCAGAACTGTGCACAGTGCTCCAAGTGTGGTCTAACAAGGTATACGGAGACCAGAACTGTGCACAGTGCTCCAAGTGTGGTCTAACCAAGGTATATGGAGACCGGAACTGTGCACAGTGCTCCAAGTGTGGTCTAACCAAGGTATGTAGAGACCAGAACTATGCACAGTGCTCCAAGTGTGGTCTAACCAAGGTATATAGAGACCAGAACTGTGCACCAAGTGTGGTCTAACCATTCAGCCCCTCGAGCCTGCTACACAGGAACAGGAGGAGGCCCATTCAGCCCCTCGAGCCTGATACACACGAACAGGAGGAGGCCCATTCAGACCCTCGAGCCTGTTACACAGGAACAGGAGGAGGCCCATTCAGCCCCTCGAGCCTGTTACACAGGAACAGGAGGAGGCCCATTCAGCCCCTCGAGCCTGTTACACAGGGACAGGAGAAGGCCCATTCAGCCCCTCGAGCCTGCTCCGCCATTCAATGAGATCATGGCTGATCTGTGACCTAACTCCATCCACCCGCCTTTGCCCCGTATCCCTTTGGTTAACAGAACTCTATCAATCTCAGATTTAAAATTAACAATTGGCCCCCAGCATCAGTTGCCGTTTGCGGAAGAGAGTTTCAAACTTCTACCACCCTTTGTGTGTCGAAGTGTTTCCTAACTTCACCCCTGAAAGGTCTGGCTCGAATTTTTAGACTATGCCCCCTAGTCCTCGAATCCCCAACCAGCGGAAATAGTTTCTCTCGATCTACCCCATCAGTTCCCTTTAATACCTTGAAACCTCAATTCATCCCTTAACCTTCTAAATTCCAGGGAATACAATCCTAGTTTGTGAAATCTCTCCTCGTAACTTAACCCTTGGATGACGGTTCCTTCTGTCTCTGGGTACTGGGGGTCCTGACTGAAATGTGTTGGGCAGTCCCATCGACTCACAGTCTTCACAGGCACCACCTTGGCAGTCTCGATCAGAGGTCAAAGGGCAGCAGGTCGAGGTCAACAAAGAGGTCACGTTGATATATTAAGGGCGGAGCTGAGTCACATTTGATGGGCCAGTGCAGAGGGAGCTTTACTCTGTATCGAACCCGTGCTGTATCTGCCCTGGGAGTGTTTGATGGGACAGTGCAGAGGGAGCTTTACTCTGTATCTAACCCGTGCTGTACCTGCCCTGGGAGTGTTTGATGGGACAGTGTAGAGGGAGCTTTACTCTGTATCTAACCCGTGCTGTATCTGCCCTGGGAGTGTTTGATGGGACAGTGCAGAGGGAGCTTTACTCTGTATCTAACCCGTGCTGTACCTGCCCTGGGAGTGTTTGATGGGACAGTGTAGAGGGAGCTTTACTCTGTATCTAACCCGTGCTGTACCTGCCCTGGGAGTGTTTGATGGGACTCTGTATCTAACCCCGTGCTGTACCTGCCCTGGGAGTGTTTGATGGGACAGTGTAGAGGGAGCTTTACTCTGTAACTAACCCGTGCTGTACCTGCCCTGGGATTGTTTGATGGGTCACTGTAGAGGGAGCTTTACTCTGTATCTAACCCCGTGCTGTACCTGCCCTGGGAGTGTTTGATGGGACAGTGTAGATGGAGCTTTACTCTGTATCTAACCTGTGCTGTACCTGCCCTTGGAGTGTTTGATGGGTCACTGTAGAGGGAGCTTTACTCTGTATCTAACCCCGTGCTGTACCTGCCCTGGGAGTGTTTGATGGGACAGTGTAGAGGGAGCTTTACTCTGTATCTAACCCGTGCTGTACCTGCCCTGGGAGTGTTTGATGGGACAGTGTAGAGGGAGCTTTACTCTGTATCTAACCCGTGCTGTATCTGCCCTGGGAGTGTTTGATGGGACAGTGTAGAGGGAGCTTTACTCTGTATCTAACCCGTGCTGTACCTGCCCTGGGAGTGTTTGATGAGACAGTGTAGAGGGAGCTTCACTCTGTATCTAACCCGTGCTGTACCTGCCCTGAGAGTGTTTGATGAGACAGTGCAGAGGGAGCTTTACTCTGTATCTAACCCGTGCTGTACCTGCCCTGGGAGTGTTTGATGGGGACAGTGCAGAGGGAGCTTTACTCTGTATCCAACTCGTGCTGTACCTGCCCTGGGAGTGTTTGATGGGACAGTGTAGAGGGAGCTTTACTCTGTATCTAACCCGTGCTGTACCTGCCCTGGGAGTGTTTGATGGGACAGTGTAGAGGGAGCTTTACACTGTATCTAACCCGTGCTCTACCTGCCCTGGGAGTGTTTGATGGGACAGTGCAGAGGGAGCTTTACTCTGTATCTAACCCGTGCTCTACCTGCCCTGGGAGTGTTTGATGGGACAGTGTAGAGGGAGCTTTACTCTGTATCTAACCCGTGCTGTATCTGCCCTGGGAGTGTTTGATGGGACAGTGTAGAGGGAGCTTTACTCTGTATCTAACCCGTGCTGTACCTGCCCTGGGAGTGTTTGATGGGACAATGTGGAGGGAGCTTTACTCTGTATCTAACCCGTGCTGTACCTGCCCTGGGAGTGTTTGATGGGACAATGTGGAGAGAGCTTTACTGTGTATCTAACCCGTGCTGTACTTGCCCTGGGAGTGTTTGATGCGACAGTGTAGAGGGAGCTTTACTGTGTATCTAACCCGTGCTGTACCTGCCCTGGGAGTGTTTGATGGGACAGTGTAGCGGGAGCTTTACTCTGTATCTAACCCGTGCTGTACCTGCCCTCGGAGTGTTTGATGGGATAGTGTAGAGGGAAGTTTACTCTGTATCTAACCCGTGCTGTCCCGGCCCTGGGAGTGTTTGATGGGAAAGTGCAGAGGGAGCTTTACTCTGTATCTAACCCGTGCTGTACCTGCCCTGGGAGTGTTTGATGGGAAAGTGTAGAGGGAGCTTTACTCTGTATCAAACCCGTGCTGTACCGGCCCTGGGAGTGTTTGATGGGACAGTGTAGAGCGAGCTTTACTCTGTATCTAACCCGTGCTGTACCTGCCCCGGGAGTGGTTGATGGGACAGTGCAGAGGGAGCTTTACTCTGTATCTAACCCGTGCTGTATCTGCCCTGGGAGTGTTTGATGGGACAGTGCAGCGGGAGCTTTACTCTGTATCTAACCCGTGCTGTATCTGCCCTGGGAGTGTTTGATGTGACAGTGTAGCGGGAGCTTTACTCTGTATCTAACCCCGTGCTGTACCTGCCCTGGGACTGTTTGATGGGACACTGTAGGGGGAGCTTTGCTCTGTATCTAACCCATGCTGTATCTGCCCTGGGAGTGTTTGATGGGACAGTGTAGCGGGAGCTTTACTCTGTATCTAACCCGTGCTGTACCTGCCCTGGGAGTGTTTGATGGGACAGTGTAGAGGGAGCTTTACTCTGTATCTAACCCGTGCTGTCCCTGCCCTCGGAGTGTTTGCTGGGACAGTGTAGAGGGAGCTTTACTCTGTATCTAACCCGTGCTGTACCTGCCCTGGGAGTGTTTGATGGGACAGTGTAGAGGGAGCTTTACTCTGTATCTAACCCGTGCTGTACCTGCCCTAGGAGTGTTTGATGTGGACAGTGCAGAGGGAGCTTTACTCTGTATCTAATCCGTGCTGTACCTGCCCTGGGAGTGTTTGATGGGACAGTCTAGTGGGAGCTTTACTCTGTATCTAACCCGTGCTGTACCTGCCCTGGGAGTGTTTGATGGGACACTGTAGGGGGAGCTTTACTCTGTATCTAACCCGTGCTGTACCTGCCCTGGGAGTGTTTGATGGGGACAGTGTCGAGGGAGCTTTACTCTGTATCGAACCCGTGCTGTACCTGCCCTGGGAGTGTTTGATGGGGACAGTGTAGAGGGAGCTTTACTCTGTATCTAACCCGTGCTGTACCTGCCCTGGGAGTGTTTGATGGGACAGTGTAGGGGGAGCTTTACTCTGTATCTAACCCGTGCTGTACCTGCCCTGGGAGTGTTTGATGGGACAGTGTAGAGGGAGCTTTACTCTGTATCGAACCCGTGCTGTACCTGCCCTGGGAGTGTTTGATGGGACAGTGCAGAGGGAGCTTTACTCTGTATCTAACCCGTGCTGTATCTGCCCTGGGAGTGTTTGATGGGACAGTGTAGATGGAGCTTTACTCTGTATCTAACCCGTGCTGTACCGGCCCTGGGAGTGGTTGATGGGACAGTGCAGAGGGAGCTTTACTCTGTATCTAACCCGTGCTGTATCTGCCCTGGGAGTGTTTGATGGGACAGTGTAGCGGGAGCTTTACTCTGTATCTAACCCGTGCTGTACCTGCCCTGGGAGTGTTTGATGGGACAGTGCAGAGGGAGCTTCACTCTGTATCTATCCCGTGCTGTACCTGCCCTGGGAGTGTTTGATGGGACAGTGTAGAGGGAGCTTTACTCTGTATCTAACCCTGTGCTGTACCTGCCCTGGGAATGTTTGATGGGTCAGTGTAGAGGGAGCTTTACTCTGTATCTAACCCGTGCTGTATCTGCCCTGGGAGTGTTTGATGGGACAGTGTAGCGGGAGCTTTACTCTGTATCTAACCCCGTGCTGTACCTGCCCTGGGACTGTTTGATGGGACAGTGTAGAGGGAGCTTTACTCTGTATCTAACCCGTGCTGTCCCTGCCCTCGGAGTGTTTGCTGGGACAGTGTAGAGGGAGCTTTGCTCTGTATCTAACCCGTGCTGTACCTGCCCTGGGAGTGTTTGATGTGACAGTGCAGAGGGAGCTTTACTCTGTATCTAATCCGTGCTGTACCTGCCCTGGGAGTGTTTGATGGGACAGTCTAGTGGGAGCTTTACTCTGTATCTAACCCGTGCTGTACCTGCCCTGGGAGTGTTTGATGGGACACTGTAGGGGGAGCTTTACTCTGTATCTAACCCGTGCTGTACCTGCCCTGGGAGTGTTTGATGGGACAGTGTAGAGGGAGCTTTACTCTGTATCTAACCCGTGCTGTACCTGCCCTGGGAGTGTGTGATGGGACAGTGTAGAGGGAGCTTTACTCTGTATCTAACCCGTGCTGTACCTGCCCTGGGAGTGTTTGATGGGACAGTGCAGAGGGAGCTTTACTCTGTATCTAACCCGTGCTGTCCCGGCCCTGGGAGTGTTTGATGGGAAAGTGCAGAGGGAGCTTTACTCTGTATCTAACCCGTGCTGTACCTGCCCTGGGAGTGTTTGATGGGACAGTGTGGAGGGAGCTTTACTCTGTATCTAACCCGTGCTGTACCTGCCCTGGGAGTGTTTGATGGGACAGTGTAGAGGGAGCTTTACTGTGTATCTAACCCGTGCTGTACTTGCCCTGGGAGTGTTTGATGGGACAGTGCAGAGGGAGCTTTACTGTGTATCTAACCCGTGCTGTACCTGCCCTGGGAGTGTTTGATGGGACTGTGTAGAGGGAGCTTTACTCTGTATCTAACCTGTGCTTTACCTGCCCTGGGAGTGTTTGATGGGAAAGTGTAGATGGAGCTTTACTCTGTATCTAACCCGTGCTGTCCCGGCCCTGGGAGTGTATGATGGGAAAGTGCAGAGGGAGCTTTACTCTGTATCTAACCCGTGCTGTACCTGCCCTGGGAGTGTTTGATGGGAAAGTGTAGAGGGAGCTTTACTCTGTATCTAACCCCGTGCTGTACCTGCCCTGGGAGTGTTTGATGGGACAGTGCAGAGGGAGCTTTACTCTGTATCTATCCCGTGCTGTACCTGCCCTGGGAGTGTTTGATGGGACAGTGTAGAGGGAGCTTTACTCTGTATCTAACCCCGTGCTGTACCTGCCCTGGGAGTGTTTGATGGGACAGTGTAGCGGGAGCTTTACTCTGTATCTCACCCGTGCTGTTCCTGCCCTGGGAGTGTTTGATGGGACAATGTGGAGGGAGCTTTACTCTGTTTCTAACCCCGTGCTGTACCTGTCCTGGGAGTGTTTGATGGGACAGTGTAGAGGGAGCTTCACTCTGTATCTAACCCGTGCTGTACCTGCCCTGGGAGTGTTTGATGGGACACTGTAGGGGGAGCTTTACTCTGTATCTAACCCGTGCTGTACCTGCCCTGGGAGTGTTTGATGGGGACAGTGTCGAGGGAGCTTTACTCTGTATCTAACCCGTGCTGTACCTGCCCTGGGAGTGTTTGATGGGGACAGTGTAGAGGGAGCTTTACTCTGTATCTAACCCGTGCTGTACCTGCCCTGGGAGTGTTTGATGGGACAGTGTAGGGGGAGCTTTACTCTGTATCTAACCCGTGCTGTACCTGCCCTGGGAGTGTTTGATGGGACAGTGTAGAGGGAGCTTTACTCTGTATCTAACCCGTGCTGTACCTGCCCTGGGAGTGTTTGATGGGACAGTGCAGAGGGAGCTTTACTCTGTATCTAACCCGTGCTGTATCTGCCCTGGGAGTGTTTGATGGGACAGTGTAGAGGGAGCTTTACTCTGTATCTAACCCGTGCTGTACCTGCCCTGGAAGTGTTTGATGGGTCAGTGCAGAGGGAGCTTTACTCTGTATCTAACCCGTGCTGTACCTGCCCTGGGAGTGTTTGATGGGACAATGTGGAGGGAGCTTTACTCTGTATCTAACCCGTGCTGTACCTGCCCTGGGAGTGTTTGATGGGACAATGTGGAGAGAGCTTTACTGTGTATCTAACCCGTGCTGTACTTGCCCTGGGAGTGTTTGATGCGACAGTGTAGAGGGAGCTTTACTGTGTATCTAACCCGTGCTGTACCTGCCCTGGGAGTGTTTGATGGGACAGTGTAGCGGGAGCTTTACTCTGTATCTAACCCGTGCTGTACCTGCCCTCGGAGTGTTTGATGGGATAGTGTAGAGGGAAGTTTACTCTGTATCTAACCCGTGCTGTATCTGCCCTGGGAGTGTTTGATGGGACAGTGTAGATGGAGCTTTACTCTGTATCTATCCCGTGCTGTACCTGCCCTGGGAGTGTTTGATGGGATAGTGTAGCGGGAGCTTTACTCTGTATCTAACCCGTGCTGTACCTGCCCTGGGAGTGTTTGATGGGACAGTGTAGAGGGAGCTTCACTCTGTATCTATCCCGTGCTGTACCTGCCCTGGGAGTGTTTGATGGGACAGTGTAGAGGGAGCTTTACTCTGTATCTAACCCTGTGCTGTACCTGCCCTGGGAATGTTTGATGGGTCAGTGTAGAGGGAGCTTTACTCTGTATCTAACCCGTGCTGTACCTGCCCTGGGAGTGTTTGATGGGACAGTGTAGAGGGAGCTTTACACTGTATCTAACCCGTGCTCTACCTGCCCTGGGAGTGTTTGATGAGACAGTGTAGAGGGAGCTTTACTCTGTATCTAACCCGTGCTGTACCTGCCCTGGGAGTGTTTGATGGGACAGTGCAGAGGGAGCTTTACTGTGTATCTAACCCGTGCTGTACCTGCCCTGGGAGTGTTTGATGGGGACAGTGTAGAGGGAGCTTTACTCTGTATCTAACCCGTGCTGTACCTGCCCTGGGAGTGTTTGATGAGACAGTGTAGAGGGAGCTTTACTCTGTATCTAACCCGTGCTCTACCTGCCCTGGGAGTGTTTGATGGGACAGTGCAGAGGGAGCTTTACTCTGTATCTAACCCGTGCTGTATCTGCCCTGGGAGTGTTTGATGGGACAGTGTAGAGGGAGCTTTACTCTGTATCAAACCCGTGCTGTACCTGCCCTCGGAGTGTTTGATGGGATAGTGTAGAGGGAAGTTTACTCTGTATCTAACCCGTGCTGTCCCGGCCCTGGGAGTGTTTGATGGGAAAGTGCAGAGGGAGCTTTACTCTGTATCTAACCCGTGCTGTACCTCCCCTGGGAGTGTTTGATGGGAAAGTGTAGAGGGAGCTTTACTCTGTATAAAACCCGTGCTGTACCGGCCCTGGGAGTGTTTGATGGGACAGTGTAGAGGGAGCTTTACTCTGTATCTAAGCCGTGCTGTACCTGCCCTGGGAGTGTGTGATGGGACAGTGTAGAGGAGCTTTACTCTGAATCTAACCCGTGCTGTACCTGCCCTGGAGTGTTTGGTTGGGAGAGAGCAGAGGGAGCTTTACTCTGTATCTAACCCGTGCTGGTCCCGGCCCTGGGAGTGTTTGATGGGAAGTGCAGAGGGAGCTTTACTCTGTTTCTAACCCGTGCTGTACCTGCCCTGGGGAGTGTTTGATGGGACAGTGGTGGAGGGAGCTTTACTCTGTATCTAACCCGTGCGTACCTGCCTGGGAGTGTTTGATGGGACAGTGCGAGGGAGCTTTACTCTGTATCTACCCGGCTGTCCCGCCCTGGGAGTGTTTTGATGGGGACAGGGTAGAGGGGAGCTTTACTGTGTATCTAACCCGTGGCTGTACTTGCCCTGGGAGTGTTTTGATGGGAACTGTGCAGAGGGAGCTTTACTGTGTATCTAACCCGTGCTGTACCTGCCCTGGGAGTGTTTGATGGGACAGTGTAGAGGGAGCTTTACTCTGTATCTAACCCGTGCTGTACCTGCCCTGGGAGTGTTTGATGGGACAGTGTAGAGGGAGCTTTACTCTGTATCTAACCCGTGCTGTACCTGCCCTGGGAGTGTTTGATGGGACAGTGTAGAGGGAGCTTTACTCTGTATCTAACCCGTGCTGTACCTGCCCTGGGAGTGTTTGATGGGACAGTGTAGAGGGAGCTTTACTCTGTATCTAACCCGTGCTGTACCTGCCCTGGGAGTGTTTGATGGGACAGTGTAGAGGGAGCTTTACTCTGTATCTAACCCGTGCTGTACCTGCCCTGGGAGTGTTTGATGGGACAGTGTAGAGGGAGCTTTACTCTGTATCTAACCCGTGCTGTACCTGCCCTGGGAGTGTTTGATGGGACAGTGTAGAGGGAGCTTTACTCTGTATCTAACCCGTGCTGTACCTGCCCTGGGAGTGTTTGATGGGACAGTGTAGAGGGAGCTTTACTCTGTATCTAACCCGTGCTGTACCTGCCCTGGGAGTGTTTGATGGGACAGTGTAGAGGGAGCTTTACTCTGTATCTAACCCGTGCTGTACCTGCCCTGGGAGTGTTTGATGGGACAGTGTAGAGGGAGCTTTACTCTGTATCTAACCCGTGCTGTACCTGCCCTGGGAGTGTTTGATGGGACAGTGTAGAGGGAGCTTTACTCTGTATCTAACCCGTGCTGTACCTGCCCTGGGAGTGTTTGATGGGACAGTGTAGAGGGAGCTTTACTCTGTATCTAACCCGTGCTGTACCTGCCCTGGGAGTGTTTGATGGGACAGTGTAGAGGGAGCTTTACTCTGTATCTAACCCGTGCTGTACCTGCCCTGGGAGTGTTTGATGGGACAGTGTAGAGGGAGCTTTACTCTGTATCTAACCCGTGCTGTACCTGCCCTGGGAGTGTTTGATGGGACAGTGTAGAGGGAGCTTTACTCTGTATCTAACCCGTGCTGTACCTGCCCTGGGAGTGTTTGATGGGACAGTGTAGAGGGAGCTTTACTCTGTATCTAACCCGTGCTGTACCTGCCCTGGGAGTGTTTGATGGGACAGTGTAGAGGGAGCTTTACTCTGTATCTAACCCGTGCTGTACCTGCCCTGGGAGTGTTTGATGGGACAGTGTAGAGGGAGCTTTACTCTGTATCTAACCCGTGCTGTACCTGCCCTGGGAGTGTTTGATGGGACAGTGTAGAGGGAGCTTTACTCTGTATCTAACCCGTGCTGTACCTGCCCTGGGAGTGTTTGATGGGACAGTGTAGAGGGAGCTTTACTCTGTATCTAACCCGTGCTGTACCTGCCCTGGGAGTGTTTGATGGGACAGTGTAGAGGGAGCTTTACTCTGTATCTAACCCGTGCTGTACCTGCCCTGGGAGTGTTTGATGGGACAGTGTAGAGGGAGCTTTACTCTGTATCTAACCCGTGCTGTACCTGCCCTGGGAGTGTTTGATGGGACAGTGTAGAGGGAGCTTTACTCTGTATCTAACCCGTGCTGTACCTGCCCTGGGAGTGTTTGATGGGACAGTGTAGAGGGAGCTTTACTCTGTATCTAACCCGTGCTGTACCTGCCCTGGGAGTGTTTGATGGGACAGTGTAGAGGGAGCTTTACTCTGTATCTAACCCGTGCTGTACCTGCCCTGGGAGTGTTTGATGGGACAGTGTAGAGGGAGCTTTACTCTGTATCTAACCCGTGCTGTACCTGCCCTGGGAGTGTTTGATGGGACAGTGTAGAGGGAGCTTTACTCTGTATCTAACCCGTGCTGTACCTGCCCTGGGAGTGTTTGATGGGACAGTGTAGAGGGAGCTTTACTCTGTATCTAACCCGTGCTGTACCTGCCCTGGGAGTGTTTGATGGGACAGTGTAGAGGGAGCTTTACTCTGTATCTAACCCGTGCTGTACCTGCCCTGGGAGTGTTTGATGGGACAGTGTAGAGGGAGCTTTACTCTGTATCTAACCCGTGCTGTACCTGCCCTGGGAGTGTTTGATGGGACAGTGTAGAGGGAGCTTTACTCTGTATCTAACCCGTGCTGTACCTGCCCTGGGAGTGTTTGATGGGACAGTGTAGAGGGAGCTTTACTCTGTATCTAACCCGTGCTGTACCTGCCCTGGGAGTGTTTGATGGGACAGTGTAGAGGGAGCTTTACTCTGTATCTAACCCGTGCTGTACCTGCCCTGGGAGTGTTTGATGGGACAGTGTAGAGGGAGCTTTACTCTGTATCTAACCCGTGCTGTACCTGCCCTGGGAGTGTTTGATGGGACAGTGTAGAGGGAGCTTTACTCTGTATCTAACCCGTGCTGTACCTGCCCTGGGAGTGTTTGATGGGACAGTGTAGAGGAGCTTTACTCTGTATCTAACCCGTGCTGTACCTGCCCTGGGAGTGTTTGATGGGACAGTGTAGAGGGAGCTTTACTCTGTATCTAACCCGTGCTGTACCTGCCCTGGGAGTGTTTGATGGGACAGTGTAGAGGGAGCTTTACTCTGTATCTAACCCGTGCTGTACCTGCCCTGGGAGTGTTTGATGGGACAGTGTAGAGGGAGCTTTACTCTGTATCTAACCCGTGCTGTACCTGCCCTGGGAGTGTTTGATGGGACAGTGTAGAGGGAGCTTTACTCTGTATCTAACCCGTGCTGTACCTGCCCTGGGAGTGTTTGATGGGACAGTGTAGAGGGAGCTTTACTCTGTATCTAACCCGTGCTGTACCTGCCCTGGGAGTGTTTGATGGGACAGTGTAGAGGGAGCTTTACTCTGTATCTAACCCGTGCTGTACCTGCCCTGGGAGTGTTTGATGGGACAGTGTAGAGGGAGCTTTACTCTGTATCTAACCCGTGCTGTACCTGCCCTGGGAGTGTTTGATGGGACAGTGTAGAGGGAGCTTTACTCTGTATCTAACCCGTGCTGTACCTGCCCTGGGAGTGTTTGATGGGACAGTGTAGAGGGAGCTTTACTCTGTATCTAACCCGTGCTGTACCTGCCCTGGGAGTGTTTGATGGGACAGTGTAGAGGGAGCTTTACTCTGTATCTAACCCGTGCTGTACCTGCCCTGGGAGTGTTTGATGGGACAGTGTAGAGGGAGCTTTACTCTGTATCTAACCCGTGCTGTACCTGCCCTGGGAGTGTTTGATGGGACAGTGTAGAGGGAGCTTTACTCTGTATCTAACCCGTGCTGTACCTGCCCTGGGAGTGTTTGATGGGACAGTGTAGAGGGAGCTTTACTCTGTATCTAACCCGTGCTGTACCTGCCCTGGGAGTGTTTGATGGGACAGTGTAGAGGGAGCTTTACTCTGTATCTAACCCGTGCTGTACCTGCCCTGGGAGTGTTTGATGGGACAGTGTAGAGGGAGCTTTACTCTGTATCTAACCCGTGCTGTACCTGCCCTGGGAGTGTTTGATGGGACAGTGTAGAGGGAGCTTTACTCTGTATCTAACCCGTGCTGTACCTGCCCTGGGAGTGTTTGATGGGACAGTGTAGAGGGAGCTTTACTCTGTATCTAACCCGTGCTGTACCTGCCCTGGGAGTGTTTGATGGGACAGTGTAGAGGGAGCTTTACTCTGTATCTAACCCGTGCTGTACCTGCCCTGGGAGTGTTTGATGGGACAGTGTAGAGGGAGCTTTACTCTGTATCTAACCCGTGCTGTACCTGCCCTGGGAGTGTTTGATGGGACAGTGTAGAGGGAGCTTTACTCTGTATCTAACCCGTGCTGTACCTGCCCTGGGAGTGTTTGATGGGACAGTGTAGAGGGAGCTTTACTCTGTATCTAACCCGTGCTGTACCTGCCCTGGGAGTGTTTGATGGGACAGTGTAGAGGGAGCTTTACTCTGTATCTAACCCGTGCTGTACCTGCCCTGGGAGTGTTTGATGGGACAGTGTAGAGGGAGCTTTACTCTGTATCTAACCCGTGCTGTACCTGCCCTGGGAGTGTTTGATGGGACAGTGTAGAGGGAGCTTTACTCTGTATCTAACCCGTGCTGTACCTGCCCTGGGAGTGTTTGATGGGACAGTGTAGAGGGAGCTTTACTCTGTATCTAACCCGTGCTGTACCTGCCCTGGGAGTGTTTGATGGGACAGTGTAGAGGGAGCTTTACTCTGTATCTAACCCGTGCTGTACCTGCCCTGGGAGTGTTTGATGGGACAGTGTAGAGGGAGCTTTACTCTGTATCTAACCCGTGCTGTACCTGCCCTGGGAGTGTTTGATGGGACAGTGTAGAGGGAGCTTTACTCTGTATCTAACCCGTGCTGTACCTGCCCTGGGAGTGTTTGATGGGACAGTGTAGAGGGAGCTTTACTCTGTATCTAACCCGTGCTGTACCTGCCCTGGGAGTGTTTGATGGGACAGTGTAGAGGGAGCTTTACTCTGTATCTAACCCGTGCTGTACCTGCCCTGGGAGTGTTTGATGGGACAGTGTAGAGGGAGCTTTACTCTGTATCTAACCCGTGCTGTACCTGCCCTGGGAGTGTTTGATGGGACAGTGTAGAGGGAGCTTTACTCTGTATCTAACCCGTGCTGTACCTGCCCTGGGAGTGTTTGATGGGACAGTGTAGAGGGAGCTTTACTCTGTATCTAACCCGTGCTGTACCTGCCCTGGGAGTGTTTGATGGGACAGTGTAGAGGGAGCTTTACTCTGTATCTAACCCGTGCTGTACCTGCCCTGGGAGTGTTTGATGGGACAGTGTAGAGGGAGCTTTACTCTGTATCTAACCCGTGCTGTACCTGCCCTGGGAGTGTTTGATGGGACAGTGTAGAGGGAGCTTTACTCTGTATCTAACCCGTGCTGTACCTGCCCTGGGAGTGTTTGATGGGACAGTGTAGAGGGAGCTTTACTCTGTATCTAACCCGTGCTGTACCTGCCCTGGGAGTGTTTGATGGGACAGTGTAGAGGGAGCTTTACTCTGTATCTAACCCGTGCTGTACCTGCCCTGGGAGTGTTTGATGGGACAGTGTAGAGGGAGCTTTACTCTGTATCTAACCCGTGCTGTACCTGCCCTGGGAGTGTTTGATGGGACAGTGTAGAGGGAGCTTTACTCTGTATCTAACCCGTGCTGTACCTGCCCTGGGAGTGTTTGATGGGACAGTGTAGAGGGAGCTTTACTCTGTATCTAACCCGTGCTGTACCTGCCCTGGGAGTGTTTGATGGGACAGTGTAGAGGGAGCTTTACTCTGTATCTAACCCGTGCTGTACCTGCCCTGGGAGTGTTTGATGGGACAGTGTAGAGGGAGCTTTACTCTGTATCTAACCCGTGCTGTACCTGCCCTGGGAGTGTTTGATGGGACAGTGTAGAGGGAGCTTTACTCTGTATCTAACCCGTGCTGTACCTGCCCTGGGAGTGTTTGATGGGACAGTGTAGAGGGAGCTTTACTCTGTATCTAACCCGTGCTGTACCTGCCCTGGGAGTGTTTGATGGGACAGTGTAGAGGGAGCTTTACTCTGTATCTAACCCGTGCTGTACCTGCCCTGGGAGTGTTTGATGGGACAGTGTAGAGGGAGCTTTACTCTGTATCTAACCCGTGCTGTACCTGCCCTGGGAGTGTTTGATGGGACAGTGTAGAGGGAGCTTTACTCTGTATCTAACCCGTGCTGTACCTGCCCTGGGAGTGTTTGATGGGACAGTGTAGAGGGAGCTTTACTCTGTATCTAACCCGTGCTGTACCTGCCCTGGGAGTGTTTGATGGGACAGTGTAGAGGGAGCTTTACTCTGTATCTAACCCGTGCTGTACCTGCCCTGGGAGTGTTTGATGGGACAGTGTAGAGGGAGCTTTACTCTGTATCTAACCCGTGCTGTACCTGCCCTGGGAGTGTTTGATGGGACAGTGTAGAGGGAGCTTTACTCTGTATCTAACCCGTGCTGTACCTGCCCTGGGAGTGTTTGATGGGACAGTGTAGAGGGAGCTTTACTCTGTATCTAACCCGTGCTGTACCTGCCCTGGGAGTGTTTGATGGGACAGTGTAGAGGGAGCTTTACTCTGTATCTAACCCGTGCTGTACCTGCCCTGGGAGTGTTTGATGGGACAGTGTAGAGGGAGCTTTACTCTGTATCTAACCCGTGCTGTACCTGCCCTGGGAGTGTTTGATGGGACAGTGTAGAGGGAGCTTTACTCTGTATCTAACCCGTGCTGTACCTGCCCTGGGAGTGTTTGATGGGACAGTGTAGAGGGAGCTTTACTCTGTATCTAACCCGTGCTGTACCTGCCCTGGGAGTGTTTGATGGGACAGTGTAGAGGGAGCTTTACTCTGTATCTAACCCGTGCTGTACCTGCCCTGGGAGTGTTTGATGGGACAGTGTAGAGGGAGCTTTACTCTGTATCTAACCCGTGCTGTACCTGCCCTGGGAGTGTTTGATGGGACAGTGTAGAGGGAGCTTTACTCTGTATCTAACCCGTGCTGTACCTGCCCTGGGAGTGTTTGATGGGACAGTGTAGAGGGAGCTTTACTCTGTATCTAACCCGTGCTGTACCTGCCCTGGGAGTGTTTGATGGGACAGTGTAGAGGGAGCTTTACTCTGTATCTAACCCGTGCTGTACCTGCCCTGGGAGTGTTTGATGGGACAGTGTAGAGGGAGCTTTACTCTGTATCTAACCCGTGCTGTACCTGCCCTGGGAGTGTTTGATGGGACAGTGTAGAGGGAGCTTTACTCTGTATCTAACCCGTGCTGTACCTGCCCTGGGAGTGTTTGATGGGACAGTGTAGAGGGAGCTTTACTCTGTATCTAACCCGTGCTGTACCTGCCCTGGGAGTGTTTGATGGGACAGTGTAGAGGGAGCTTTACTCTGTATCTAACCCGTGCTGTACCTGCCCTGGGAGTGTTTGATGGGACAGTGTAGAGGGAGCTTTACTCTGTATCTAACCCGTGCTGTACCTGCCCTGGGAGTGTTTGATGGGACAGTGTAGAGGGAGCTTTACTCTGTATCTAACCCGTGCTGTACCTGCCCTGGGAGTGTTTGATGGGACAGTGTAGAGGGAGCTTTACTCTGTATCTAACCCGTGCTGTACCTGCCCTGGGAGTGTTTGATGGGACAGTGTAGAGGGAGCTTTACTCTGTATCTAACCCGTGCTGTACCTGCCCTGGGAGTGTTTGATGGGACAGTGTAGAGGGAGCTTTACTCTGTATCTAACCCGTGCTGTACCTGCCCTGGGAGTGTTTGATGGGACAGTGTAGAGGGAGCTTTACTCTGTATCTAACCCGTGCTGTACCTGCCCTGGGAGTGTTTGATGGGACAGTGTAGAGGGAGCTTTACTCTGTATCTAACCCGTGCTGTACCTGCCCTGGGAGTGTTTGATGGGACAGTGTAGAGGGAGCTTTACTCTGTATCTAACCCGTGCTGTACCTGCCCTGGGAGTGTTTGATGGGACAGTGTAGAGGGAGCTTTACTCTGTATCTAACCCGTGCTGTACCTGCCCTGGGAGTGTTTGATGGGACAGTGTAGAGGGAGCTTTACTCTGTATCTAACCCGTGCTGTACCTGCCCTGGGAGTGTTTGATGGGACAGTGTAGAGGGAGCTTTACTCTGTATCTAACCCGTGCTGTACCTGCCCTGGGAGTGTTTGATGGGACAGTGTAGAGGGAGCTTTACTCTGTATCTAACCCGTGCTGTACCTGCCCTGGGAGTGTTTGATGGGACAGTGTAGAGGGAGCTTTACTCTGTATCTAACCCGTGCTGTACCTGCCCTGGAGTGTTTGATGGGACAGTGTAGAGGGAGCTTTACTCTGTATCTAACCCGTGCTGTACCTGCCCTGGGAGTGTTTGATGGGACAGTGTAGAGGGAGCTTTACTCTGTATCTAACCCGTGCTGTACCTGCCCTGGGAGTGTTTGATGGGACAGTGTAGAGGGAGCTTTACTCTGTATCTAACCCGTGCTGTACCTGCCCTGGGAGTGTTTGATGGGACAGTGTAGAGGGAGCTTTACTCTGTATCTAACCCGTGCTGTACCTGCCCTGGGAGTGTTTGATGGGACAGTGTAGAGGGAGCTTTACTCTGTATCTAACCCGTGCTGTACCTGCCCTGGGAGTGTTTGATGGGACAGTGTAGAGGGAGCTTTACTCTGTATCTAACCCGTGCTGTACCTGCCCTGGGAGTGTTTGATGGGACAGTGTAGAGGGAGCTTTACTCTGTATCTAACCCGTGCTGTACCTGCCCTGGGAGTGTTTGATGGGACAGTGTAGAGGGAGCTTTACTCTGTATCTAACCCGTGCTGTACCTGCCCTGGGAGTGTTTGATGGGACAGTGTAGAGGGAGCTTTACTCTGTATCTAACCCGTGCTGTACCTGCCCTGGGAGTGTTTGATGGGACAGTGTAGAGGGAGCTTTACTCTGTATCTAACCCGTGCTGTACCTGCCCTGGGAGTGTTTGATGGGACAGTGTAGAGGGAGCTTTACTCTGTATCTAACCCGTGCTGTACCTGCCCTGGGAGTGTTTGATGGGACAGTGTAGAGGGAGCTTTACTCTGTATCTAACCCGTGCTGTACCTGCCCTGGGAGTGTTTGATGGGACAGTGTAGAGGGAGCTTTACTCTGTATCTAACCCGTGCTGTACCTGCCCTGGGAGTGTTTGATGGGACAGTGTAGAGGGAGCTTTACTCTGTATCTAACCCGTGCTGTACCTGCCCTGGGAGTGTTTGATGGGACAGTGTAGAGGGAGCTTTACTCTGTATCTAACCCGTGCTGTACCTGCCCTGGGAGTGTTTGATGGGACAGTGTAGAGGGAGCTTTACTCTGTATCTAACCCGTGCTGTACCTGCCCTGGGAGTGTTTGATGGGACAGTGTAGAGGGAGCTTTACTCTGTATCTAACCCGTGCTGTACCTGCCCTGGGAGTGTTTGATGGGACAGTGTAGAGGGAGCTTTACTCTGTATCTAACCCGTGCTGTACCTGCCCTGGGAGTGTTTGATGGGACAGTGTAGAGGGAGCTTTACTCTGTATCTAACCCGTGCTGTACCTGCCCTGGGAGTGTTTGATGGGACAGTGTAGAGGGAGCTTTACTCTGTATCTAACCCGTGCTGTACCTGCCCTGGGAGTGTTTGATGGGACAGTGTAGAGGGAGCTTTACTCTGTATCTAACCCGTGCTGTACCTGCCCTGGGAGTGTTTGATGGGACAGTGTAGAGGGAGCTTTACTCTGTATCTAACCCGTGCTGTACCTGCCCTGGGAGTGTTTGATGGGACAGTGTAGAGGGAGCTTTACTCTGTATCTAACCCGTGCTGTACCTGCCCTGGGAGTGTTTGATGGGACAGTGTAGAGGGAGCTTTACTCTGTATCTAACCCGTGCTGTACCTGCCCTGGGAGTGTTTGATGGGACAGTGTAGAGGGAGCTTTACTCTGTATCTAACCCGTGCTGTACCTGCCCTGGGAGTGTTTGATGGGACAGTGTAGAGGGAGCTTTACTCTGTATCTAACCCGTGCTGTACCTGCCCTGGGAGTGTTTGATGGGACAGTGTAGAGGGAGCTTTACTCTGTATCTAACCCGTGCTGTACCTGCCCTGGGAGTGTTTGATGGGACAGTGTAGAGGGAGCTTTACTCTGTATCTAACCCGTGCTGTACCTGCCCTGGGAGTGTTTGATGGGACAGTGTAGAGGGAGCTTTACTCTGTATCTAACCCGTGCTGTACCTGCCCTGGGAGTGTTTGATGGGACAGTGTAGAGGGAGCTTTACTCTGTATCTAACCCGTGCTGTACCTGCCCTGGGAGTGTTTGATGGGACAGTGTAGAGGGAGCTTTACTCTGTATCTAACCCGTGCTGTACCTGCCCTGGGAGTGTTTGATGGGACAGTGTAGAGGGAGCTTTACTCTGTATCTAACCCGTGCTGTACCTGCCCTGGGAGTGTTTGATGGGACAGTGTAGAGGGAGCTTTACTCTGTATCTAACCCGTGCTGTACCTGCCCTGGGAGTGTTTGATGGGACAGTGTAGAGGGAGCTTTACTCTGTATCTAACCCGTGCTGTACCTGCCCTGGGAGTGTTTGATGGGACAGTGTAGAGGGAGCTTTACTCTGTATCTAACCCGTGCTGTACCTGCCCTGGGAGTGTTTGATGGGACAGTGTAGAGGGAGCTTTACTCTGTATCTAACCCGTGCTGTACCTGCCCTGGGAGTGTTTGATGGGACAGTGTAGAGGGAGCTTTACTCTGTATCTAACCCGTGCTGTACCTGCCCTGGGAGTGTTTGATGGGACAGTGTAGAGGGAGCTTTACTCTGTATCTAACCCGTGCTGTACCTGCCCTGGGAGTGTTTGATGGGACAGTGTAGAGGGAGCTTTACTCTGTATCTAACCCGTGCTGTACCTGCCCTGGGAGTGTTTGATGGGACAGTGTAGAGGGAGCTTTACTCTGTATCTAACCCGTGCTGTACCTGCCCTGGGAGTGTTTGATGGGACAGTGTAGAGGGAGCTTTACTCTGTATCTAACCCGTGCTGTACCTGCCCTGGGAGTGTTTGATGGGACAGTGTAGAGGGAGCTTTACTCTGTATCTAACCCGTGCTGTACCTGCCCTGGGAGTGTTTGATGGGACAGTGTAGAGGGAGCTTTACTCTGTATCTAACCCGTGCTGTACCTGCCCTGGGAGTGTTTGATGGGACAGTGTAGAGGGAGCTTTACTCTGTATCTAACCCGTGCTGTACCTGCCCTGGGAGTGTTTGATGGGACAGTGTAGAGGGAGCTTTACTCTGTATCTAACCCGTGCTGTACCTGCCCTGGGAGTGTTTGATGGGACAGTGTAGAGGGAGCTTTACTCTGTATCTAACCCGTGCTGTACCTGCCCTGGGAGTGTTTGATGGGACAGTGTAGAGGGAGCTTTACTCTGTATCTAACCCGTGCTGTACCTGCCCTGGGAGTGTTTGATGGGACAGTGTAGAGGGAGCTTTACTCTGTATCTAACCCGTGCTGTACCTGCCCTGGGAGTGTTTGATGGGACAGTGTAGAGGGAGCTTTACTCTGTATCTAACCCGTGCTGTACCTGCCCTGGGAGTGTTTGATGGGACAGTGTAGAGGGAGCTTTACTCTGTATCTAACCCGTGCTGTACCTGCCCTGGGAGTGTTTGATGGGACAGTGTAGAGGGAGCTTTACTCTGTATCTAACCCGTGCTGTACCTGCCCTGGGAGTGTTTGATGGGACAGTGTAGAGGGAGCTTTACTCTGTATCTAACCCGTGCTGTACCTGCCCTGGGAGTGTTTGATGGGACAGTGTAGAGGGAGCTTTACTCTGTATCTAACCCGTGCTGTACCTGCCCTGGGAGTGTTTGATGGGACAGTGTAGAGGGAGCTTTACTCTGTATCTAACCCGTGCTGTACCTGCCCTGGGAGTGTTTGATGGGACAGTGTAGAGGGAGCTTTACTCTGTATCTAACCCGTGCTGTACCTGCCCTGGGAGTGTTTGATGGGACAGTGTAGAGGGAGCTTTACTCTGTATCTAACCCGTGCTGTACCTGCCCTGGGAGTGTTTGATGGGACAGTGTAGAGGGAGCTTTACTCTGTATCTAACCCGTGCTGTACCTGCCCTGGGAGTGTTTGATGGGACAGTGTAGAGGGAGCTTTACTCTGTATCTAACCCGTGCTGTACCTGCCCTGGGAGTGTTTGATGGGACAGTGTAGAGGGAGCTTTACTCTGTATCTAACCCGTGCTGTACCTGCCCTGGGAGTGTTTGATGGGACAGTGTAGAGGGAGCTTTACTCTGTATCTAACCCGTGCTGTACCTGCCCTGGGAGTGTTTGATGGGACAGTGTAGAGGGAGCTTTACTCTGTATCTAACCCGTGCTGTACCTGCCCTGGGAGTGTTTGATGGGACAGTGTAGAGGGAGCTTTACTCTGTATCTAACCCGTGCTGTACCTGCCCTGGGAGTGTTTGATGGGACAGTGTAGAGGGAGCTTTACTCTGTATCTAACCCGTGCTGTACCTGCCCTGGGAGTGTTTGATGGGACAGTGTAGAGGGAGCTTTACTCTGTATCTAACCCGTGCTGTACCTGCCCTGGGATGTTTGATGTAGAGGGAGCTTTACTCTGTATCTAACCCGTGCTGTACCTGCCCTGGGAGTGTTTGATGGGACAGTGTAGAGGGAGCTTTACTCTGTATCTAACCCGTGCTGTACCTGCCCTGGGAGTGTTTGATGGGACAGTGTAGAGGGAGCTTTACTCTGTATCTAACCCGTGCTGTACCTGCCCTGGGAGTGTTTGATGGGACAGTGTAGAGGGAGCTTTACTCTGTATCTAACCCGTGCTGTACCTGCCCTGGGAGTGTTTGATGGGACAGTGTAGAGGGAGCTTTACTCTGTATCTAACCCGTGCTGTACCTGCCCTGGGAGTGTTTGATGGGACAGTGTAGAGGGAGCTTTACTCTGTATCTAACCCGTGCTGTACCTGCCCTGGGAGTGTTTGATGGGACAGTGTAGAGGGAGCTTTACTCTGTATCTAACCCGTGCTGTACCTGCCCTGGGAGTGTTTGATGGGACAGTGTAGAGGGAGCTTTACTCTGTATCTAACCCGTGCTGTACCTGCCCTGGGAGTGTTTGATGGGACAGTGTAGAGGGAGCTTTACTCTGTATCTAACCCGTGCTGTACCTGCCCTGGGAGTGTTTGATGGGACAGTGTAGAGGGAGCTTTACTCTGTATCTAACCCGTGCTGTACCTGCCCTGGGAGTGTTTGATGGGACAGTGTAGAGGGAGCTTTACTCTGTATCTAACCCGTGCTGTACCTGCCCTGGGAGTGTTTGATGGGACAGTGTAGAGGGAGCTTTACTCTGTATCTAACCCGTGCTGTACCTGCCCTGGGAGTGTTTGATGGGACAGTGTAGAGGGAGCTTTACTCTGTATCTAACCCGTGCTGTACCTGCCCTGGGAGTGTTTGATGGGACAGTGTAGAGGGAGCTTTACTCTGTATCTAACCCGTGCTGTACCTGCCCTGGGAGTGTTTGATGGGACAGTGTAGAGGGAGCTTTACTCTGTATCTAACCCGTGCTGTACCTGCCCTGGGAGTGTTTGATGGGACAGTGTAGAGGGAGCTTTACTCTGTATCTAACCCGTGCTGTACCTGCCCTGGGAGTGTTTGATGGGACAGTGTAGAGGGAGCTTTACTCTGTATCTAACCCGTGCTGTACCTGCCCTGGGAGTGTTTGATGGGACAGTGTAGAGGGAGCTTTACTCTGTATCTAACCCGTGCTGTACCTGCCCTGGGAGTGTTTGATGGGACAGTGTAGAGGGAGCTTTACTCTGTATCTAACCCGTGCTGTACCTGCCCTGGGAGTGTTTGATGGGACAGTGTAGAGGGAGCTTTACTCTGTATCTAACCCGTGCTGTACCTGCCCTGGGAGTGTTTGATGGGACAGTGTAGAGGGAGCTTTACTCTGTATCTAACCCGTGCTGTACCTGCCCTGGGAGTGTTTGATGGGACAGTGTAGAGGGAGCTTTACTCTGTATCTAACCCGTGCTGTACCTGCCCTGGGAGTGTTTGATGGGACAGTGTAGAGGGAGCTTTACTCTGTATCTAACCCGTGCTGTACCTGCCCTGGGAGTGTTTGATGGGACAGTGTAGAGGGAGCTTTACTCTGTATCTAACCCGTGCTGTACCTGCCCTGGGAGTGTTTGATGGGACAGTGTAGAGGGAGCTTTACTCTGTATCTAACCCGTGCTGTACCTGCCCTGGGAGTGTTTGATGGGACAGTGTAGAGGGAGCTTTACTCTGTATCTAACCCGTGCTGTACCTGCCCTGGGAGTGTTTGATGGGACAGTGTAGAGGGAGCTTTACTCTGTATCTAACCCGTGCTGTACCTGCCCTGGGAGTGTTTGATGGGACAGTGTAGAGGGAGCTTTACTCTGTATCTAACCCGTGCTGTACCTGCCCTGGGAGTGTTTGATGGGACAGTGTAGAGGGAGCTTTACTCTGTATCTAACCCGTGCTGTACCTGCCCTGGGAGTGTTTGATGGGACAGTGTAGAGGGAGCTTTACTCTGTATCTAACCCGTGCTGTACCTGCCCTGGGAGTGTTTGATGGGACAGTGTAGAGGGAGCTTTACTCTGTATCTAACCCGTGCTGTACCTGCCCTGGGAGTGTTTGATGGGACAGTGTAGAGGGAGCTTTACTCTGTATCTAACCCGTGCTGTACCTGCCCTGGGAGTGTTTGATGGGACAGTGTAGAGGGAGCTTTACTCTGTATCTAACCCGTGCTGTACCTGCCCTGGGAGTGTTTGATGGGACAGTGTAGAGGGAGCTTTACTCTGTATCTAACCCGTGCTGTACCTGCCCTGGGAGTGTTTGATGGGACAGTGTAGAGGGAGCTTTACTCTGTATCTAACCCGTGCTGTACCTGCCCTGGGAGTGTTTGATGGGACAGTGTAGAGGGAGCTTTACTCTGTATCTAACCCGTGCTGTACCTGCCCTGGGAGTGTTTGATGGGACAGTGTAGAGGGAGCTTTACTCTGTATCTAACCCGTGCTGTACCTGCCCTGGGAGTGTTTGATGGGACAGTGTAGAGGGAGCTTTACTCTGTATCTAACCCGTGCTGTACCTGCCCTGGGAGTGTTTGATGGGACAGTGTAGAGGGAGCTTTACTCTGTATCTAACCCGTGCTGTACCTGCCCTGGGAGTGTTTGATGGGACAGTGTAGAGGGAGCTTTACTCTGTATCTAACCCGTGCTGTACCTGCCCTGGGAGTGTTTGATGGGACAGTGTAGAGGGAGCTTTACTCTGTATCTAACCCGTGCTGTACCTGCCCTGGGAGTGTTTGATGGGACAGTGTAGAGGGAGCTTTACTCTGTATCTAACCCGTGCTGTACCTGCCCTGGGAGTGTTTGATGGGACAGTGTAGAGGGAGCTTTACTCTGTATCTAACCCGTGCTGTACCTGCCCTGGGAGTGTTTGATGGGACAGTGTAGAGGGAGCTTTACTCTGTATCTAACCCGTGCTGTACCTGCCCTGGGAGTGTTTGATGGGACAGTGTAGAGGGAGCTTTACTCTGTATCTAACCCGTGCTGTACCTGCCCTGGGAGTGTTTGATGGGACAGTGTAGAGGGAGCTTTACTCTGTATCTAACCCGTGCTGTACCTGCCCTGGGAGTGTTTGATGGGACAGTGTAGAGGGAGCTTTACTCTGTATCTAACCCGTGCTGTACCTGCCCTGGGAGTGTTTGATGGGACAGTGTAGAGGGAGCTTTACTCTGTATCTAACCCGTGCTGTACCTGCCCTGGGAGTGTTTGATGGGACAGTGTAGAGGGAGCTTTACTCTGTATCTAACCCGTGCTGTACCTGCCCTGGGAGTGTTTGATGGGACAGTGTAGAGGGAGCTTTACTCTGTATCTAACCCGTGCTGTACCTGCCCTGGGAGTGTTTGATGGGACAGTGTAGAGGGAGCTTTACTCTGTATCTAACCCGTGCTGTACCTGCCCTGGGAGTGTTTGATGGGACAGTGTAGAGGGAGCTTTACTCTGTATCTAACCCGTGCTGTACCTGCCCTGGGAGTGTTTGATGGGACAGTGTAGAGGGAGCTTTACTCTGTATCTAACCCGTGCTGTACCTGCCCTGGGAGTGTTTGATGGGACAGTGTAGAGGGAGCTTTACTCTGTATCTAACCCGTGCTGTACCTGCCCTGGGAGTGTTTGATGGGACAGTGTAGAGGGAGCTTTACTCTGTATCTAACCCGTGCTGTACCTGCCCTGGGAGTGTTTGATGGGACAGTGTAGAGGGAGCTTTACTCTGTATCTAACCCGTGCTGTACCTGCCCTGGGAGTGTTTGATGGGACAGTGTAGAGGGAGCTTTACTCTGTATCTAACCCGTGCTGTACCTGCCCTGGGAGTGTTTGATGGGACAGTGTAGAGGGAGCTTTACTCTGTATCTAACCCGTGCTGTACCTGCCCTGGGAGTGTTTGATGGGACAGTGTAGAGGGAGCTTTACTCTGTATCTAACCCGTGCTGTACCTGCCCTGGGAGTGTTTGATGGGACAGTGTAGAGGGAGCTTTACTCTGTATCTAACCCGTGCTGTACCTGCCCTGGGAGTGTTTGATGGGACAGTGTAGAGGGAGCTTTACTCTGTATCTAACCCGTGCTGTACCTGCCCTGGGAGTGTTTGATGGGACAGTGTAGAGGGAGCTTTACTCTGTATCTAACCCGTGCTGTACCTGCCCTGGGAGTGTTTGATGGGACAGTGTAGAGGGAGCTTTACTCTGTATCTAACCCGTGCTGTACCTGCCCTGGGAGTGTTTGATGGGACAGTGTAGAGGGAGCTTTACTCTGTATCTAACCCGTGCTGTACCTGCCCTGGGAGTGTTTGATGGGACAGTGTAGAGGGAGCTTTACTCTGTATCTAACCCGTGCTGTACCTGCCCTGGGAGTGTTTGATGGGACAGTGTAGAGGGAGCTTTACTCTGTATCTAACCCGTGCTGTACCTGCCCTGGGAGTGTTTGATGGGACAGTGTAGAGGGAGCTTTACTCTGTATCTAACCCGTGCTGTACCTGCCCTGGGAGTGTTTGATGGGACAGTGTAGAGGGAGCTTTACTCTGTATCTAACCCGTGCTGTACCTGCCCTGGGAGTGTTTGATGGGACAGTGTAGAGGGAGCTTTACTCTGTATCTAACCCGTGCTGTACCTGCCCTGGGAGTGTTTGATGGGACAGTGTAGAGGGAGCTTTACTCTGTATCTAACCCGTGCTGTACCTGCCCTGGGAGTGTTTGATGGGACAGTGTAGAGGGAGCTTTACTCTGTATCTAACCCGTGCTGTACCTGCCCTGGGAGTGTTTGATGGGACAGTGTAGAGGGAGCTTTACTCTGTATCTAACCCGTGCTGTACCTGCCCTGGGAGTGTTTGATGGGACAGTGTAGAGGGAGCTTTACTCTGTATCTAACCCGTGCTGTACCTGCCCTGGGAGTGTTTGATGGGACAGTGTAGAGGGAGCTTTACTCTGTATCTAACCCGTGCTGTACCTGCCCTGGGAGTGTTTGATGGGACAGTGTAGAGGGAGCTTTACTCTGTATCTAACCCGTGCTGTACCTGCCCTGGGAGTGTTTGATGGGACAGTGTAGAGGGAGCTTTACTCTGTATCTAACCCGTGCTGTACCTGCCCTGGGAGTGTTTGATGGGACAGTGTAGAGGGAGCTTTACTCTGTATCTAACCCGTGCTGTACCTGCCCTGGGAGTGTTTGATGGGACAGTGTAGAGGGAGCTTTACTCTGTATCTAACCCGTGCTGTACCTGCCCTGGGAGTGTTTGATGGGACAGTGTAGAGGGAGCTTTACTCTGTATCTAACCCGTGCTGTACCTGCCCTGGGAGTGTTTGATGGGACAGTGTAGAGGGAGCTTTACTCTGTATCTAACCCGTGCTGTACCTGCCCTGGGAGTGTTTGATGGGACAGTGTAGAGGGAGCTTTACTCTGTATCTAACCCGTGCTGTACCTGCCCTGGGAGTGTTTGATGGGACAGTGTAGAGGGAGCTTTACTCTGTATCTAACCCGTGCTGTACCTGCCCTGGGAGTGTTTGATGGGACAGTGTAGAGGGAGCTTTACTCTGTATCTAACCCGTGCTGTACCTGCCCTGGGAGTGTTTGATGGGACAGTGTAGAGGGAGCTTTACTCTGTATCTAACCCGTGCTGTACCTGCCCTGGGAGTGTTTGATGGGACAGTGTAGAGGGAGCTTTACTCTGTATCTAACCCGTGCTGTACCTGCCCTGGGAGTGTTTGATGGGACAGTGTAGAGGGAGCTTTACTCTGTATCTAACCCGTGCTGTACCTGCCCTGGGAGTGTTTGATGGGACAGTGTAGAGGGAGCTTTACTCTGTATCTAACCCGTGCTGTACCTGCCCTGGGAGTGTTTGATGGGACAGTGTAGAGGGAGCTTTACTCTGTATCTAACCCGTGCTGTACCTGCCCTGGGAGTGTTTGATGGGACAGTGTAGAGGGAGCTTTACTCTGTATCTAACCCGTGCTGTACCTGCCCTGGGAGTGTTTGATGGGACAGTGTAGAGGGAGCTTTACTCTGTATCTAACCCGTGCTGTACCTGCCCTGGGAGTGTTTGATGGGACAGTGTAGAGGGAGCTTTACTCTGTATCTAACCCGTGCTGTACCTGCCCTGGGAGTGTTTGATGGGACAGTGTAGAGGGAGCTTTACTCTGTATCTAACCCGTGCTGTACCTGCCCTGGGAGTGTTTGATGGGACAGTGTAGAGGGAGCTTTACTCTGTATCTAACCCGTGCTGTACCTGCCCTGGGAGTGTTTGATGGGACAGTGTAGAGGGAGCTTTACTCTGTATCTAACCCGTGCTGTACCTGCCCTGGGAGTGTTTGATGGGACAGTGTAGAGGGAGCTTTACTCTGTATCTAACCCGTGCTGTACCTGCCCTGGGAGTGTTTGATGGGACAGTGTAGAGGGAGCTTTACTCTGTATCTAACCCGTGCTGTACCTGCCCTGGGAGTGTTTGATGGGACAGTGTAGAGGGAGCTTTACTCTGTATCTAACCCGTGCTGTACCTGCCCTGGGAGTGTTTGATGGGACAGTGTAGAGGGAGCTTTACTCTGTATCTAACCCGTGCTGTACCTGCCCTGGGAGTGTTTGATGGGACAGTGTAGAGGGAGCTTTACTCTGTATCTAACCCGTGCTGTACCTGCCCTGGGAGTGTTTGATGGGACAGTGTAGAGGGAGCTTTACTCTGTATCTAACCCGTGCTGTACCTGCCCTGGGAGTGTTTGATGGGACAGTGTAGAGGGAGCTTTACTCTGTATCTAACCCGTGCTGTACCTGCCCTGGGAGTGTTTGATGGGACAGTGTAGAGGGAGCTTTACTCTGTATCTAACCCGTGCTGTACCTGCCCTGGGAGTGTTTGATGGGACAGTGTAGAGGGAGCTTTACTCTGTATCTAACCCGTGCTGTACCTGCCCTGGGAGTGTTTGATGGGACAGTGTAGAGGGAGCTTTACTCTGTATCTAACCCGTGCTGTACCTGCCCTGGGAGTGTTTGATGGGACAGTGTAGAGGGAGCTTTACTCTGTATCTAACCCGTGCTGTACCTGCCCTGGGAGTGTTTGATGGGACAGTGTAGAGGGAGCTTTACTCTGTATCTAACCCGTGCTGTACCTGCCCTGGGAGTGTTTGATGGGACAGTGTAGAGGGAGCTTTACTCTGTATCTAACCCGTGCTGTACCTGCCCTGGGAGTGTTTGATGGGACAGTGTAGAGGGAGCTTTACTCTGTATCTAACCCGTGCTGTACCTGCCCTGGGAGTGTTTGATGGGACAGTGTAGAGGGAGCTTTACTCTGTATCTAACCCGTGCTGTACCTGCCCTGGGAGTGTTTGATGGGACAGTGTAGAGGGAGCTTTACTCTGTATCTAACCCGTGCTGTACCTGCCCTGGGAGTGTTTGATGGGACAGTGTAGAGGGAGCTTTACTCTGTATCTAACCCGTGCTGTACCTGCCCTGGGAGTGTTTGATGGGACAGTGTAGAGGGAGCTTTACTCTGTATCTAACCCGTGCTGTACCTGCCCTGGGAGTGTTTGATGGGACAGTGTAGAGGGAGCTTTACTCTGTATCTAACCCGTGCTGTACCTGCCCTGGGAGTGTTTGATGGGACAGTGTAGAGGGAGCTTTACTCTGTATCTAACCCGTGCTGTACCTGCCCTGGGAGTGTTTGATGGGACAGTGTAGAGGGAGCTTTACTCTGTATCTAACCCGTGCTGTACCTGCCCTGGGAGTGTTTGATGGGACAGTGTAGAGGGAGCTTTACTCTGTATCTAACCCGTGCTGTACCTGCCCTGGGAGTGTTTGATGGGACAGTGTAGAGGGAGCTTTACTCTGTATCTAACCCGTGCTGTACCTGCCCTGGGAGTGTTTGATGGGACAGTGTAGAGGGAGCTTTACTCTGTATCTAACCCGTGCTGTACCTGCCCTGGGAGTGTTTGATGGGACAGTGTAGAGGGAGCTTTACTCTGTATCTAACCCGTGCTGTACCTGCCCTGGGAGTGTTTGATGGGACAGTGTAGAGGGAGCTTTACTCTGTATCTAACCCGTGCTGTACCTGCCCTGGGAGTGTTTGATGGGACAGTGTAGAGGGAGCTTTACTCTGTATCTAACCCGTGCTGTACCTGCCCTGGGAGTGTTTGATGGGACAGTGTAGAGGGAGCTTTACTCTGTATCTAACCCGTGCTGTACCTGCCCTGGGAGTGTTTGATGGGACAGTGTAGAGGGAGCTTTACTCTGTATCTAACCCGTGCTGTACCTGCCCTGGGAGTGTTTGATGGGACAGTGTAGAGGGAGCTTTACTCTGTATCTAACCCGTGCTGTACCTGCCCTGGGAGTGTTTGATGGGACAGTGTAGAGGGAGCTTTACTCTGTATCTAACCCGTGCTGTACCTGCCCTGGGAGTGTTTGATGGGACAGTGTAGAGGGAGCTTTACTCTGTATCTAACCCGTGCTGTACCTGCCCTGGGAGTGTTTGATGGGACAGTGTAGAGGGAGCTTTACTCTGTATCTAACCCGTGCTGTACCTGCCCTGGGAGTGTTTGATGGGACAGTGTAGAGGGAGCTTTACTCTGTATCTAACCCGTGCTGTACCTGCCCTGGGAGTGTTTGATGGGACAGTGTAGAGGGAGCTTTACTCTGTATCTAACCCGTGCTGTACCTGCCCTGGGAGTGTTTGATGGGACAGTGTAGAGGGAGCTTTACTCTGTATCTAACCCGTGCTGTACCTGCCCTGGGAGTGTTTGATGGGACAGTGTAGAGGGAGCTTTACTCTGTATCTAACCCGTGCTGTACCTGCCCTGGGAGTGTTTGATGGGACAGTGTAGAGGGAGCTTTACTCTGTATCTAACCCGTGCTGTACCTGCCCTGGGAGTGTTTGATGGGACAGTGTAGAGGGAGCTTTACTCTGTATCTAACCCGTGCTGTACCTGCCCTGGGAGTGTTTGATGGGACAGTGTAGAGGGAGCTTTACTCTGTATCTAACCCGTGCTGTACCTGCCCTGGGAGTGTTTGATGGGACAGTGTAGAGGGAGCTTTACTCTGTATCTAACCCGTGCTGTACCTGCCCTGGGAGTGTTTGATGGGACAGTGTAGAGGGAGCTTTACTCTGTATCTAACCCGTGCTGTACCTGCCCTGGGAGTGTTTGATGGGACAGTGTAGAGGGAGCTTTACTCTGTATCTAACCCGTGCTGTACCTGCCCTGGGAGTGTTTGATGGGACAGTGTAGAGGGAGCTTTACTCTGTATCTAACCCGTGCTGTACCTGCCCTGGGAGTGTTTGATGGGACAGTGTAGAGGGAGCTTTACTCTGTATCTAACCCGTGCTGTACCTGCCCTGGGAGTGTTTGATGGGACAGTGTAGAGGGAGCTTTACTCTGTATCTAACCCGTGCTGTACCTGCCCTGGGAGTGTTTGATGGGACAGTGTAGAGGGAGCTTTACTCTGTATCTAACCCGTGCTGTACCTGCCCTGGGAGTGTTTGATGGGACAGTGTAGAGGGAGCTTTACTCTGTATCTAACCCGTGCTGTACCTGCCCTGGGAGTGTTTGATGGGACAGTGTAGAGGGAGCTTTACTCTGTATCTAACCCGTGCTGTACCTGCCCTGGGAGTGTTTGATGGGACAGTGTAGAGGGAGCTTTACTCTGTATCTAACCCGTGCTGTACCTGCCCTGGGAGTGTTTGATGGGACAGTGTAGAGGGAGCTTTACTCTGTATCTAACCCGTGCTGTACCTGCCCTGGGAGTGTTTGATGGGACAGTGTAGAGGGAGCTTTACTCTGTATCTAACCCGTGCTGTACCTGCCCTGGGAGTGTTTGATGGGACAGTGTAGAGGGAGCTTTACTCTGTATCTAACCCGTGCTGTACCTGCCCTGGGAGTGTTTGATGGGACAGTGTAGAGGGAGCTTTACTCTGTATCTAACCCGTGCTGTACCTGCCCTGGGAGTGTTTGATGGGACAGTGTAGAGGGAGCTTTACTCTGTATCTAACCCGTGCTGTACCTGCCCTGGGAGTGTTTGATGGGACAGTGTAGAGGGAGCTTTACTCTGTATCTAACCCGTGCTGTACCTGCCCTGGGAGTGTTTGATGGGACAGTGTAGAGGGAGCTTTACTCTGTATCTAACCCGTGCTGTACCTGCCCTGGGAGTGTTTGATGGGACAGTGTAGAGGGAGCTTTACTCTGTATCTAACCCGTGCTGTACCTGCCCTGGGAGTGTTTGATGGGACAGTGTAGAGGGAGCTTTACTCTGTATCTAACCCGTGCTGTACCTGCCCTGGGAGTGTTTGATGGGACAGTGTAGAGGGAGCTTTACTCTGTATCTAACCCGTGCTGTACCTGCCCTGGGAGTGTTTGATGGGACAGTGTAGAGGGAGCTTTACTCTGTATCTAACCCGTGCTGTACCTGCCCTGGGAGTGTTTGATGGGACAGTGTAGAGGGAGCTTTACTCTGTATCTAACCCGTGCTGTACCTGCCCTGGGAGTGTTTGATGGGACAGTGTAGAGGGAGCTTTACTCTGTATCTAACCCGTGCTGTACCTGCCCTGGGAGTGTTTGATGGGACAGTGTAGAGGGAGCTTTACTCTGTATCTAACCCGTGCTGTACCTGCCCTGGGAGTGTTTGATGGGACAGTGTAGAGGGAGCTTTACTCTGTATCTAACCCGTGCTGTACCTGCCCTGGGAGTGTTTGATGGGACAGTGTAGAGGGAGCTTTACTCTGTATCTAACCCGTGCTGTACCTGCCCTGGGAGTGTTTGATGGGACAGTGTAGAGGGAGCTTTACTCTGTATCTAACCCGTGCTGTACCTGCCCTGGGAGTGTTTGATGGGACAGTGTAGAGGGAGCTTTACTCTGTATCTAACCCGTGCTGTACCTGCCCTGGGAGTGTTTGATGGGACAGTGTAGAGGGAGCTTTACTCTGTATCTAACCCGTGCTGTACCTGCCCTGGGAGTGTTTGATGGGACAGTGTAGAGGGAGCTTTACTCTGTATCTAACCCGTGCTGTACCTGCCCTGGGAGTGTTTGATGGGACAGTGTAGAGGGAGCTTTACTCTGTATCTAACCCGTGCTGTACCTGCCCTGGGAGTGTTTGATGGGACAGTGTAGAGGGAGCTTTACTCTGTATCTAACCCGTGCTGTACCTGCCCTGGGAGTGTTTGATGGGACAGTGTAGAGGGAGCTTTACTCTGTATCTAACCCGTGCTGTACCTGCCCTGGGAGTGTTTGATGGGACAGTGTAGAGGGAGCTTTACTCTGTATCTAACCCGTGCTGTACCTGCCCTGGGAGTGTTTGATGGGACAGTGTAGAGGGAGCTTTACTCTGTATCTAACCCGTGCTGTACCTGCCCTGGGAGTGTTTGATGGGACAGTGTAGAGGGAGCTTTACTCTGTATCTAACCCGTGCTGTACCTGCCCTGGGAGTGTTTGATGGGACAGTGTAGAGGGAGCTTTACTCTGTATCTAACCCGTGCTGTACCTGCCCTGGGAGTGTTTGATGGGACAGTGTAGAGGGAGCTTTACTCTGTATCTAACCCGTGCTGTACCTGCCCTGGGAGTGTTTGATGGGACAGTGTAGAGGGAGCTTTACTCTGTATCTAACCCGTGCTGTACCTGCCCTGGGAGTGTTTGATGGGACAGTGTAGAGGGAGCTTTACTCTGTATCTAACCCGTGCTGTACCTGCCCTGGGAGTGTTTGATGGGACAGTGTAGAGGGAGCTTTACTCTGTATCTAACCCGTGCTGTACCTGCCCTGGGAGTGTTTGATGGGACAGTGTAGAGGGAGCTTTACTCTGTATCTAACCCGTGCTGTACCTGCCCTGGGAGTGTTTGATGGGACAGTGTAGAGGGAGCTTTACTCTGTATCTAACCCGTGCTGTACCTGCCCTGGGAGTGTTTGATGGGACAGTGTAGAGGGAGCTTTACTCTGTATCTAACCCGTGCTGTACCTGCCCTGGGAGTGTTTGATGGGACAGTGTAGAGGGAGCTTTACTCTGTATCTAACCCGTGCTGTACCTGCCCTGGGAGTGTTTGATGGGACAGTGTAGAGGGAGCTTTACTCTGTATCTAACCCGTGCTGTACCTGCCCTGGGAGTGTTTGATGGGACAGTGTAGAGGGAGCTTTACTCTGTATCTAACCCGTGCTGTACCTGCCCTGGGAGTGTTTGATGGGACAGTGTAGAGGGAGCTTTACTCTGTATCTAACCCGTGCTGTACCTGCCCTGGGAGTGTTTGATGGGACAGTGTAGAGGGAGCTTTACTCTGTATCTAACCCGTGCTGTACCTGCCCTGGGAGTGTTTGATGGGACAGTGTAGAGGGAGCTTTACTCTGTATCTAACCCGTGCTGTACCTGCCCTGGGAGTGTTTGATGGGACAGTGTAGAGGGAGCTTTACTCTGTATCTAACCCGTGCTGTACCTGCCCTGGGAGTGTTTGATGGGACAGTGTAGAGGGAGCTTTACTCTGTATCTAACCCGTGCTGTACCTGCCCTGGGAGTGTTTGATGGGACAGTGTAGAGGGAGCTTTACTCTGTATCTAACCCGTGCTGTACCTGCCCTGGGAGTGTTTGATGGGACAGTGTAGAGGGAGCTTTACTCTGTATCTAACCCGTGCTGTACCTGCCCTGGGAGTGTTTGATGGGACAGTGTAGAGGGAGCTTTACTCTGTATCTAACCCGTGCTGTACCTGCCCTGGGAGTGTTTGATGGGACAGTGTAGAGGGAGCTTTACTCTGTATCTAACCCGTGCTGTACCTGCCCTGGGAGTGTTTGATGGGACAGTGTAGAGGGAGCTTTACTCTGTATCTAACCCGTGCTGTACCTGCCCTGGGAGTGTTTGATGGGACAGTGTAGAGGGAGCTTTACTCTGTATCTAACCCGTGCTGTACCTGCCCTGGGAGTGTTTGATGGGACAGTGTAGAGGGAGCTTTACTCTGTATCTAACCCGTGCTGTACCTGCCCTGGGAGTGTTTGATGGGACAGTGTAGAGGGAGCTTTACTCTGTATCTAACCCGTGCTGTACCTGCCCTGGGAGTGTTTGATGGGACAGTGTAGAGGGAGCTTTACTCTGTATCTAACCCGTGCTGTACCTGCCCTGGGAGTGTTTGATGGGACAGTGTAGAGGGAGCTTTACTCTGTATCTAACCCGTGCTGTACCTGCCCTGGGAGTGTTTGATGGGACAGTGTAGAGGGAGCTTTACTCTGTATCTAACCCGTGCTGTACCTGCCCTGGGAGTGTTTGATGGGACAGTGTAGAGGGAGCTTTACTCTGTATCTAACCCGTGCTGTACCTGCCCTGGGAGTGTTTGATGGGACAGTGTAGAGGGAGCTTTACTCTGTATCTAACCCGTGCTGTACCTGCCCTGGGAGTGTTTGATGGGACAGTGTAGAGGGAGCTTTACTCTGTATCTAACCCGTGCTGTACCTGCCCTGGGAGTGTTTGATGGGACAGTGTAGAGGGAGCTTTACTCTGTATCTAACCCGTGCTGTACCTGCCCTGGGAGTGTTTGATGGGACAGTGTAGAGGGAGCTTTACTCTGTATCTAACCCGTGCTGTACCTGCCCTGGGAGTGTTTGATGGGACAGTGTAGAGGGAGCTTTACTCTGTATCTAACCCGTGCTGTACCTGCCCTGGGAGTGTTTGATGGGACAGTGTAGAGGGAGCTTTACTCTGTATCTAACCCGTGCTGTACCTGCCCTGGGAGTGTTTGATGGGACAGTGTAGAGGGAGCTTTACTCTGTATCTAACCCGTGCTGTACCTGCCCTGGGAGTGTTTGATGGGACAGTGTAGAGGGAGCTTTACTCTGTATCTAACCCGTGCTGTACCTGCCCTGGGAGTGTTTGATGGGACAGTGTAGAGGGAGCTTTACTCTGTATCTAACCCGTGCTGTACCTGCCCTGGAGTGTTTGATGGGACAGTGTAGAGGGAGCTTTACTCTGTATCTAACCCGTGCTGTACCTGCCCTGGGAGTGTTTGATGGGACAGTGTAGAGGGAGCTTTACTCTGTATCTAACCCGTGCTGTACCTGCCCTGGGAGTGTTTGATGGGACAGTGTAGAGGGAGCTTTACTCTGTATCTAACCCGTGCTGTACCTGCCCTGGGAGTGTTTGATGGGACAGTGTAGAGGGAGCTTTACTCTGTATCTAACCCGTGCTGTACCTGCCCTGGAGTGTTTGATGGGACAGTGTAGAGGGAGCTTTACTCTGTATCTAACCCGTGCTGTACCTGCCCTGGGAGTGTTTGATGGACAGTGTAGAGGGAGCTTTACTCTGTATCTAACCCGTGCTGTACCTGCCCTGGGAGTGTTTGATGGGACAGTGTAGAGGAGCTTTACTCTGTATCTAACCCGTGCTGTACCTGCCCTGGGAGTGTTTGATGGGACAGTGTAGAGGGAGCTTTACTCTGTATCTAACCCGTGCTGTACCTGCCCTGGGAGTGTTTGATGGGACAGTGTAGAGGGAGCTTTACTCTGTATCTAACCCGTGCTGTACCTGCCCTGGGAGTGTTTGATGGGACAGTGTAGAGGGAGCTTTACTCTGTATCTAACCCGTGCTGTACCTGCCCTGGGAGTGTTTGATGGGACAGTGTAGAGGAGCTTTACTCTGTATCTAACCCGTGCTGTACCTGCCCTGGGAGTGTTTGATGGGACAGTGTAGAGGAGCTTTACTCTGTATCTAACCCGTGCTGTACCTGCCCTGGAGTGTTTGATGGGACAGTGTAGAGGGAGCTTTACTCTGTATCTAACCCGTGCTGTACCTGCCCTGGGAGTGTTTGATGGGACAGTGTAGAGGGAGCTTTACTCTGTATCTAACCCGTGCTGTACCTGCCCTGGGAGTGTTTGATGGGACAGTGTAGAGGGAGCTTTACTCTGTATCTAACCCGTGCTGTACCTGCCCTGGGAGTGTTTGATGGGACAGTGTAGAGGGAGCTTTACTCTGTATCTAACCCGTGCTGTACCTGCCCTGGGAGTGTTTGATGGGACAGTGTAGAGGGAGCTTTACTCTGTATCTAACCCGTGCTGTACCTGCCCTGGGAGTGTTTGATGGGACAGTGTAGAGGGAGCTTTACTCTGTATCTAACCCGTGCTGTACCTGCCCTGGGAGTGTTTGATGGGACAGTGTAGAGGGAGCTTTACTCTGTATCTAACCCGTGCTGTACCTGCCCTGGGAGTGTTTGATGGGACAGTGTAGAGGAGCTTTACTCTGTATCTAACCCGTGCTGTACCTGCCCTGGGAGTGTTTGATGGGACAGTGTAGAGGGAGCTTTACTCTGTATCTAACCCGTGCTGTACCTGCCCTGGAGTGTTTGATGGGACAGTGCAGAGGGAGCTTTACTCTGTATCTAACCCGTGCTGTACCTGCCCTGGGAGTGTTTGATGGGACAGTGTAAGGGAGCTTTACTCTGTATCTAACCCGTGCTGTACCTGCCCTGGGAGTGTTTGATGGGACAGTGTAGAGGGAGCACTCTGTATCTAACCCGTGCTGTACCTGCCCTGGAGTGTTTGATGGGACAGTGTAGAGGGAGCTTTACTCTGTATCTAACCGTGCTGTACCTGCCCTGGGATGTTTTTATGGGACAGTGTAGAGGGAGCTTTACTCTGTATCTAACCCAGTGCTGTACCTGCCCTGGGAGTGTTTGATGGAAAGTGTAGAGGGAGCTTACTCTGTATCTAACCCGTGCTGTACCTGCCCTGGGAGTGTTTGATGGGAAGTGTAGAGGGAGTTTTACTCTGTATCTAACCAA